>SZWC01013728.1:41185-54592 GCA_023375785.1 Penium margaritaceum | reverse complement strand
GAGTGTATGAGGCGAGTGTAGCGTGGAGTGTATCGGAAATGTCTATCGGTACGATATATGTGTACACTTGTGTGCTACTCTCTCTTGATACACAATTATATGGATTCGATATACCTCAGATACACACTCCAATACACTACCCCAATACACTCTCCACTTGCCGGGGGGGGGATAGGGTTATCCATACCCCCCCTCCATATCAAGAGTGTATTGGGATGGTGTAGCAGAGAATTTTGCGGATAGATACACACAAAGATAAATTGTGTATTTTCAGTAACCACCGTCCATACTCGTTCCATAACAAGACCCCGACACCCAGTCGCAGACTCCCCCTCCTGGAGTACCTCGATTGTATCTAGAGAGTTTATCTGGAGGTGTATCTTAGAAATGTGAACTGTTTGAACTTGTGTAATCCAATGTTTTAAGCCCCACATCCACAGTGCAACTATGGGGTTTGCTTGAAGTTTTGGGGGGGTTCTCGATAACGGGTTTGCGTTTTTGCAATCACAAACGTTTAAATTGTCTTGTTTCACTGGTTGAACCGTTGAGTTTGGGCGGGTGCAATGCTAAACAAAGGGGAACTTTCCAGGCCCTGCTACCACGGGGCCTTGCAAGTGCCCGGGCAAGAAAACATAAAACTCCAAACCACAGTGTAACAAAGGGGTTCTCTTCTGGTTTGATGGCGAGAATTGTCGAGGGAAAACTGACTGTTCTCTTCATTTTTTCTTCTAACATCGGTGACGCCCATGTAAAAAGCAAGCAACGTCTCCCTCGAGGTCAGCCAGGTTCGAATCTGAGGGCGAAGTCGCCTCGCTATTTCCTGGCGGGCATTTTTGCCCTATACACTTGGAGGGGAGTGTATGTTTCGGACACGAATATCCATAATAGGAATACTTAAGCAACCGGAATAAAAAATACTTGTGCATCACAACAAATGATGACACAAATAGGTTCGGTAAGAAAAAAACAAGCACAACACAAATATTGCATCAGTCCAAAACAGGACACATTCGACAAGGGTATGTATATCACCCATGTGGTGCTCATGAAAAAGAGCTATTAGTATTTGAAAATAATTTTAAAAAATGAGAAGTCAAAGGAATTTCAATGAAACTGCCATGGTAGTCTACATTGAGGTATTTGTGTATCTAGGTTTTACACGTAGCTTCTGGGAAGCAGTCATATTAATGGTAACTCATTTCCAGGAAACATCCTCCCCGTATGTTCTAAGTCTGTACACCAGTTTATCAGTGTGTACTTTTGGGGTGATTGACCATAAATGTGGGTATGGCACAAGATGAGGTGCAAATGGATGTTTGAAAGCCAGGACATAAATGAGTTCCTGTGGTTGCAGCCACAGAAGGTGGAGCCGACTGGGGAGCACCTATCGGATGCTAGTGATTCGGAGCATGGGGAGGTCAGGGACAGCTGGGCACATGACCGGAGAGTGGGAGACTATGGTTGAGAGGTAGATTCCTTGAACACGGGGAAAGGCCAGGGGACAGTGGTGTAGGGAGAGCAGAGTGTGGAAACGGATGGGGAAATACCTGGTGCTGGCAAGCAGTGAGAACCCATGAGAGAAGGGAAGCGAGTGAAGGGGAGGGTATGGGAGGGGACAAGGGAGGGAGTCATAGGAGAGGGGAACAGGAAGATTTCTGGAGCCCCCCATGGCGGTGCCCTTGGATGGAGTGCTGATATAAGGGACGAGTGTGAGTGGCAATCTGGCATTGGGATTGTTGTCACGGGGACTGGTGCCGGATGGTTGCCCTTGAAGGAGTCCAAAAGCGGGTGAGAGAGCGGGTGATGAGGCCAGTGAGGGGGCAATGCATAAGGAGCGGGACAGAGGGTATGCACAGGAGAACAACAAGCTAGAGTGTGAGGAGTGGCTGGTGAAGAGACGGAGGAGGTCTTGCGAACTACTAGCAGGTCTTGGGTGCACATGGGTGGATTACGGAGTGGCAGCGTATCATGGATCCATGGGTAGCTCAGAGCATAGTTGACCTCGATGCTCAATGGAGGCACCCTCCATCGACATTGCCACATCGAAGCCCATTGAAGTGGCATTGATGATGATGGTGGAAGCGAGGCCACTCTGCTCCTGCCCAGCAACTACGTGACACCTCAGGTACCAGAGGACCGCAAATCTCATAGAAAAGACGCTGGAGGTCGAATCTGACTTTAGAAATTCCTCTTCTTATGATTTTTTTGTCACGGTCATCCATGGGACATGCGTACTTGACATGTGGCATGACTCAGCCTCATTCAACCGATGGGATTTTCCTTCTAGTCGAATATCCCTTGTTTCCTGAACATGCTCAGCATTACAAATATGTGACATTGCAACTACTGCAGTACATCGACCCAACCTGTCCAATGCTCAGTCAATTCATGGATCTTCAAAAGTACATGCCTAGATGCATGACCTCATACCACATCCTCACACCATATCTCGTCCACGTTGTAGGAAGGTTAGACAGTCAGCTTAGTAGTCGGATTGGAGGATGCAGACCGCCGATCCAAGGCATGCTCAACCGTCCGTTCCGCTTACAATTGGAATTTCAATGAGGCAGTTGTGCTTTTTTGCCGTGTTTCGTGCCGGTCTCAACAATTAGCCATCCCTGGCTTACCATTGATACTGGCCACCATGGCTATGCAGGCCGGTAATTCGTAGGTGGGAAACTCCACCAACCAAGCCTGTAGAGCAGGATCAGGGTCTCCCTTGCTCATATCAGTAGTCTTCAGCCAGTTTAATGCTGTCCAGTTGAATCCATTAAACAAGAAGCTGCTCACTGGTGAATTTCTCACCAAAGAGCTCTCAAAGCACTGTGAGCCATGTCCCACACACTCAAAGAATCAAGACATCGTGTATAGATCTCGTGCCAAGGGAATTGGCGGGAAATGTGAGTGCATCCGCTATCACTTTGCCTGCAACAATATTAACATCGCCAAGTGCCCTCAACCGCCAACACTCTGTCAAGACACTCTCGGTTTAGAACGTTCCACCCTCCTCCTCTTGGATGGCAGCCGCATATTGTCAGCCTCTACAAGGAAGAGGGACAGGAATGGGGCACAAAGGACAAGCCAGTTCAGTGGCTAAAACTTTGGGAGAAGAAGCAGCAGGAGGCCAAGGCTGCTCTTGCTGGCGTTTCCCTGGTGGTGGACAGCGGTGAGGAGGAAGCTAGGAACGGGGAGAAGCGGCAGTGGTAGCCAGATTCAACCAAGCTAGAGAGTGAGGTTCCCCTCTTTGACATCAACTGAGCAGCCTTCTTCCAGCAATCTACAATGTTAGAGCACTCAAACCGGTCAAACAACAAGCGTTGCTAGCTGAACATTGTGAAGTTGATGGCTATCTCTGCCCTACCCATATCCTTCTGTAGGGAGGCAGTGTTGTTTGAGGTTGTGAAGAGTTCCAAGAAAGCCACAGAAGCTTTCGGGCTTTTGAGCTGGTCCACTATGGTGGAGGATATTCTCCCAAAACTAGACAAGGAACTGGAGGAGTTTGATGCTCCTCTGAAGCAAGGTTGGAGCACTTATGGCTGCAATTTAGCCGTTGATGAGTGGTCTGACTGGGAGGTCATGACAATTTACAATGCTATGGTGGTAAAAGCCCTGGGTTCTATGCATATTTTTTCTTGTGATGCAAGTGGATTGACCATGGATGCGGACCACATTACTTCAAGGATTGATGGAGCTATTGACATTGTAGGAGAGGAAAAGGTGGTTTCTGTCATATGGGACAATGCATCAGTGAACAAAAAGGCATTCTCAGATCTGAGGTTGAATTATCCGTGATTTCTTTCCAAGGTTGCTGTGCTCACATCATCGATCTCATCATGAAAGACGTGAGGAAATCTGTATGGGGTGCGAGTGTGATTGTGCAGTGTGAGAACGTTGTGGCTTTTCTTAGGAACAATGTCATGCTGCAAAGTTAAGAATACATATAGAAAAGTTCTGAAGAACCAATGCGACACATGCTTTGCCTCCGTCTTCTCCATGGTGGAGAGACTGTTGGAGCTTTGGAATGAGCTGGAGACATTTGTTGGGATGGATCTGAGGAAGCAGATTGGCTTGGATTCTAGCTTTTGATCGAGGAAGTAGGAGGTGAGGAGGATCATCGCATGCAAGGTCTTCTGGCTACATGTGCATAAGCTAAAAGAGCTGCTGCTGCCACTGACAGTTATTGTGAGGGTGGTGGACAAGCCAGGTGGAGATGTCTCCGAGATGTATGGGGGGCTTCTGGATTGCACAGAGCAGTTGAAGTCACTGTCTATGAAAAAGGGTAGGAAACCATGGTGGATTGAAGAGAATCACGTGAACTATGTGCTTGAAATGCTTGAGGCTCATTGGTCCAAGGACATGTAATGTCCTTTGTACACTGCTACTCACCGTCTCCACCCAGAGCATTTCAGCAATGACTTTTCAAAAGACACCAACACCTTACACGCTTGGCAGGCTGTTTTGAAGAGGGTGTTGTGATGAAGGAGATTGGGTATTTTCAACAAGCCCAAACCATGGTGGTGAGTGACCCGGCGGTTATTCCCCAGAGGAACGCAAAGGCCATTGCATGTGGAACCATGAGTCCATTGTAGTGGCATGTGAAATACATGTGCCACTTACCCGTTGTGCGGGATCTGGCGTTGAAGGTTCCATCCTAGCCATGCTCATCCTCTGAGTGTAAACCTGTTTTTTTCATGCACGAGGTGATGCACATTGCCAGGCACGACAGGTTGAAGGTGGAGACTCTGGAGCTACTATTGCGGTACTACGTGCATCTGCACAAGCACTATGGGCACAATGGGCGAAAGCTAGCTAGAGGGCTTGCAGCAGAAGGAGCAGCAATAGCAGAAGTAGAGGCAAAATAAAATACAGGATCAAACGAAAGCAAAGATAACGGTGATATTTTCAGAGACAAGGGAGTACTAAGTGAGCCTGAGGAGTTGATGGAAAGTGACAACGAGGAGGGAGAAGATGAAGATGAGCTGGAAGCAGTAGATGATGATGTGGTGGAAGTGATGGCATCCGTCTGTGTCGTGAAAGACATGCCGAGACTGCCACATGCTCATCATGTTCGTGTGCATGAACAGTAGAAGCCAGCAGCAAGAACGACTTCAAGGGGACAGGGAAAGGGAAAGGAGGAAGAGCAGGTTGAGGAAGGGGACAAGGATGGGGAGCAGGGAGCTGACCATGAGAGAGTGGGGAACAAGAATTGTGAGGGAGACAAAAAGAAACAGGACGAGGGGGTTGAAGGTGGGCTGGTGAGGATAGAAAAGAGAAAGTGGAGGGGGATATGATGGTACCATAAGTACTCATGAAAATTGTAACAAACCATTTTTAAATTCATCATTTATATCTATCACTACAATACACTGCCCCATATACCTCCTCAATACACTCTTTGACTTTGGGCAGAGGGGGAGAGGGGGGCGGGGACGCGATCGGTCACGTCTAGCGAGGTTAAACGGTTTAAAAAGGAGTGTCAAATATAGAATAACTTTCAACGAATGATCGAGTATCGAATGTCATAAATCATTTGCCCGGAGGCACAAATCCGACTTGGACCGTTTGATGTATGCAACCGACGGCGTTTACAGATTTTGTAAGAATACACTTGAGTACATTTTCTGGTGATTCTTAGCTTCACTACCCGCTACACCTAGCCAATACACTATCTCCTCTGGGGGGGGGGGTGTCCCGATCTTCCCCCTCCTCCAAAGAACTAGATAATGTATTCGTAGGGTGTATCGGCAAGTGTAGCTTATGCAATTAAGGAATAATTCACTAATGTATTTCATAAATTCATATGTTTTGTGATATATTAGTGTATGAAATCATATGAAGTTGCAATACACCCCCTGCTACACACATCCTGTACACTATTAGGTTTGGAGGAGGGGGTGGTAAGGGCGAGGATTGCTAGTCTATGTGTATGATTATTAGTGGAATATCCCGTCTTTAAAGGACACTGTTGTCACAAGCCACAAATTCGTTAACGTCCAATGTAGAAATCCATTAAAGCAGTTTTGAGGACAAAAGTAGGTCTAATTAGTATTCAGGTAAATTGCAACAAACTATTTTTGAATTCATCATTTTTATCTTCAGTATCAAATAGTTTATTCTCTGCACACATGTATATCACATTCAACACTAGTAATTGTACCATGAGAAACGGTCTAGGAAACTTCCAAAATGTACACACACATATATATATATATACATGTTTTATACATACATTTTCTGGTGTATGAAAGAGGCATGATTAAATATACCTATCCTCTACACAACGAGGAGCGTGCAATCCTCCCCTAATGAATTCACCCCTCAGTCCGAGAGTAGACCAGGCTGCTTCATGTATGTGCAGTGTTTTTGGATCCATGTCCCTACTCCAGTGACTTCCGATGTTGATGATGAAACAGGTTACGACTCACTAGGATGCATGGCAGTTTTCCGCAGTCGGACTTTATGACCGATGGGATTTTGTTGTTGTATGAGAGGGTTCCAAACGTGGCACAATTTTCATATGGTAAACTTCTTGGACACTCCACTTTCATTCCCAAAATTGGCACATGCAGAGCCTGTGTATGCAGGGGAGATTCACTCTTGCACAACAATAGTAGGGTTCATGTCCCCAGGATCACATCAGCCATGGGGAGATATGCTTCTGTCTTCCGATAGTACATTTCTGTCTTCATCAATCTAGGGGGAGCGTTGTGTGATCTTTGAGCTGACTCGACATATGATGGAGTATACAAATTGACACTTGAGCCATTCCACTGTTGACAACAACTTGTCATCCAGGGGGACGTTCCGTTGATGCGGGATGATTGCATGTTCTAAAGGTGAATATTTGGTGGTCGAGACCCAGGCACTCGGTGGTCTTTACCAAGTGCCATGGGAGATTCGGGATGTATGTTTGGGATGTTCAGCACCTGGTTTTATGCTGCCGTTAGTTGAGACCCGGACACTCGGTGGTCTGTACCTGTGTTGTGCACAACCACTGTGTCAACCGGCCTGAGGCAAACGGACTAGAAAACAAGGCTGACACAATAGCACCTGCCGTCCGCTCCTAGCATTTCAGCTAGGAGAAGAAATCACCCTCAGGATCACGGTTCCACAGTGAGCAGATCCTAGGCAATTACTTGGTAGCGACTGTGTCCACTTAACACTTGGTCACTTTCGCGGGAGGTGCTGGTCAGAGACTAACTCCTGGGGATTAGACCAACCAGTATCTTCTTTATACTATTCCTTTATTGGAGAGATCTATGAGGAGCATCTAAGGCTAGATTGTGTAATTAGATTGAGTAATGAGCATGGTACATATAGTCTTAGGCCTGGCTTCTAAGGTGTGTGAGTAGTGGCACTTTTGGGGGTGGCCACTCCACACCACCTCATTAGCTCGCCAATTGACGCATCCACTTACCGCCAAAAGGAACATCCTCATCATGCATGGAGAAATGTCTAAGAAACTTCCCCTGTGCAGGAAGGTAAGAAATATTCCTGCTCACATCAAGACTTCATCGCAGAATCTGTTGTTTCTAAGTCCATCGTGCTGTCCACTGTGTTACACTTCAGGTGTCTGGCTTGGACTTGCACCACAAACAAGGTTTGGGGGACTCACTCCAAGGGAGCAGTGTATGCAAAACCTTTCCGCTAAGCCTTACAAGTTGCCATGGGATATTAAGGAACAAAAATGTCTCCCTTACACCTCTGGCCACCTGCCGCGGTAGTTTTCTTCCACATAAACCTGTAGCTCTGTGTTGTACTTGTGGATGTCAGCTGTCTTGGTCTTTATTCCTCATCTCCTGCATCCACCATGCCGATTCCTCGAGTGCTTGCAGCATGTAAGTCACTTTCCAGTGGCTTTGTCAGGAATTCCGCAAGCATTTTCTTGGTTTGGATATGTTTTAGGTGCACTATTCTCTTTGCGACAAGGTCGCACGAGTAGTTGTACTAAATTTCAATGTGCTTTGTGTGCCGGGAGATCACTTCATCTTTTGCCATAGCAATGATACTCTCATTGTCGATGCGGATGACTGTTGCTTCCTCTTGTGGTACCTTCATCTCACCCAGCAGGCTACAAAGCCACTGTGTTTCTGTACAGACTTTTGAGAGTGCAAGGTACTCCGTTTCTGCGGTAGAGAGCGAGACACGGTCTTGCTTCCTGCTTGCCCTGGAGACCGCACAACCGTTGAGAAGGCAGACAAAGCCCGAGGTAGACTTCCTGTTATCAATCTGTCCTCCCCAGTCAGCGTCAGTGTAGCACATCAGTCGTAGCGGGTCTGATCCTTCCAGACCTCCAAACCGGAGTCCATCGTGCCGTGTCTTTTTGAGGTAGCGAAAGATCCGCTTCATGGCTTGCCAGTATTGTGGCCCAGGATTGGCCACAAACCTGCTTACCTGACCCACCGCATGATGGAAAATGGGGCAGCCCTCAGGGAGGTGATCAAGCTCACCAAGAGCCGCCTGGGCAGGACCAACTGTTTGTGAGAGGGAGTTGTAGGTTACACAGACAGAAAATACGGAAGCGAATGTCGGTCTGCAGAGAACGTGAATGTCTGAATCCACTCTTGAGTGAGAAATTACATCATCACAGCATTCTAACAAGTCCTTATATGCCTCATTTGGCCAAGGGAGCACTGAGATCCACTCTGTCAAAGTTCACCCTCTAGCACACTCCTAGCCTAGCGGGATGAGCGGCAGTCATTCTGTCATGCATAAGAATTATGTCTCCCACGACCTGCACGGCAAATAATCGTGGAGTGGTCCTTCCTTGAAGTCTCCTGGAGGCCCTCCAGCCGTCTTTTCTCCTTGAAGGCCGCTCTCAGCCGTCCTGGCCAATAATCCTGCCGCCTTTTGAGCTCAAAGTGCTCAGGTCGTCACTTGAACCCGACCTATGATCTCCAAATTTTGGAAATCTATATCTCACTCAAACGGACTCCAAATCAAGTTTCGTAAAGTGCGTTGGAGCCTCTGAAACATCCTCTATACAACTGTTATGCCAGATGATTTTTATCAAGCAACATATTTTTGTCAGTTTCTGGCACTCTCATGTCCATCATTCTCCCACTTTTTGAGAATAAAAATCACACAAGTCCGCACTGTCCCCTCAGCTGCTGAAAGCGGTGCACTGCCAAGGGCTTGGTCAGGAATTTTTCCAGCATCAAGTTTTGCTTGAAGGGCAGAACTTGATCTGCACCACCTGCTTCTCCACGAGCTCGCGGATGAAGTGGTACCGAAGGTCGATGTGCTTGTTGCGGGCGTGAAACTCGATGTTCTTGGTCAGAGCAATGGCGCTCATGTTGTCACTGTAGATGGTGGTCGCTGTGGTCTGCTGCTGTCCAAGGCTTGCCAGCAGCTCATGCAGCCACACGGCTTCCTTTCCTGCTTCACTCAGGGCGATGTACTCTGCTTCGGTGGAGGAGAGGGCGACACACTCTTGCTTCTTGCTCCTCCAACCGACTGCACCTCCCCCGAGCACAAACACAAACCCACTGGTTGACCTCCTTGTATCCATGTCACCTCCCCAATGTGCGTCAATGTAGCCGATGAGGATGGGGCTGTTGTTGCCGTTGAAGGTCAGGCAAAGGGTGCTGCTGCTGTCGAGGTAGCGCAGCACGCGCTTGACCGCCTCCCAATGCGGCACGCTCGGATTTGTGCAAAACATGCTTAGCACTCCCACTGCTTGGCTGATGTCTTGGCGTGTGCCGACTCCTGCATACATGAGGCTTCCAACTGCTGCTTGGTACGACACTGCTTCCATGCGGCTGCTCTCTTGCATGCCGCGGGGAGTCTGCGTCATGCTCAGCTTCGCTCCCACTTCCAGTGGTGTTGTTGCTTTGCGCGCTCCTGCCATGTTGAAGCACTTAACGATGTCGCTCACGTACGTGCTCTGCGAAAAATACAAAGTCTACTGCTGCCGGCCGCGCTTGACCTGAAGGCCAAGGTAGTAACTGAGCTCTCCCATGTCTTTCATGTCGAACCTGGCAGCAATGGACTGCTTCACATCGTCCAAAAGAGACTTGGAGTCAGATGCAATGAGCAGATCATCAACATAGAGCAAGATGGTGACCTGGCTTGCCTCTCGAGTGTGCCCATAGACTGCATGGTCAGCTTCACTGCGCACAAAGCCAAGGTCAACCAGCTGCTCATCCATCTTGTGGTACCACGCTCGCGGGGCTTGATTCAGGACGTAGAAGGCCTTCACAAGCTTGCACACCAAACCCTCCTTCCCTTCCATGACATACCCCTCCGGCTGCTCAATGTACACATCCTTCTCAAGGTCACCATTCAGAAATGCACACGTCACATCCATTTGGTGTACCTCCCAGTCCATAACAGAAGCTAGAGCGAGGATCGCTCGGATGGATGGGAACTTTGCGACAGGTGCAAATGTCTCATTGTAATCCACACCCTCAGTCTGTGCATACCCCTTTGCAACCAGCCGTGCTTTGTACCTGAGAACCTTACCATACGCACCACGCCTGCGCCTGAAGATCCACTGACATCCGATCACCTGGCTGCCACGTGGAGCCTCCTCGAGAGTCCAGGTGCCGTTCTTCATGAGCACACCATACTCCTCATCTGTTGTGGCACGGCAGTCTGCCGCCTCGGCGCTGTGCATGGCTTCAACGAATGTGGCTGGGTCATCGGTGACTGTGAGGAAGAGAAGCTCGAGGTCAGACGACTCTGTTGGTGGTGGAACGGTGCACAGGTTCACCAGCTCCTCCAGCGGCCTCTGTTTGTTTGCGAGGCACTCGGATCGCCTCAGTGGCTCCCCACTGTCCTTTGCACCTTTGTTGAGACGTGCAGACCGTCGTGGCAGCTGCTGTGCGTTGCTTTGCTGCTCCTCCTCATCAGATTCCGTTGTCGGCTCCTTCTCCTTCTCAGCTCCCTCCACCTCCTTGTCATTGCCGCTGTCACCGCCATCTTCCGCACTGCCCTCTTCTGCTACCGTTACTTCTCCCACTTCTGGTACAAGTGCGGGAGGAAGCGGAACTGCCGACATAGGGCTCCAAGTCCAGCCCTTCACTTCTTCTTGGAAGACCACGCCACAGCTGCGGATGATCTTGCGTGCGGCGAGGTTGTAGAGGCGGTATCCCATGGTGTTGTAGCCGAGGAAGGCAGCCTTGAACGAATTTGAATCCAGCTTGTTACGGCTGCCGACAGGCACGTGCATGAATGCGCCACACCTGAAGACTTTCAGGTGCATCACTATTGGTTTGCGTCCTGTCCACGCCTCCACTGGTGTCATCAGCGGCACGGCGCGCGTAGGGCTCCAGTTTTTCAGGTACACGGCAGTATTGACCGCTTCTGCCCAAAAGGTTGGCGGGAGCCCCGCGTCTTGGAGCATGCTGCGAACACGCTCCATGAGCGTGCAGTTCGCGCGTTCAGCCACGCCGTTCAGCTGCGGTGTTCCAGGTGAGGTGACCTCGTACTTGATCCCGCGACGCTTGAGGAAGGTGCAGAAGTCGTTGGAGAGGTACTCTCCTCCACCATTGTTGCGAAGCACCTTCCACCGTCTGCCACTCTCATTCTGTGCAGCAGTAATCTACACCTTGAAAGAATCAAAGCACTCATCCTTTCCAGCCAGGAACAACACCCACGTCTTCCCCGACTTGTCATCAATGAACGCGACAAAGTACAACTTGCCGGACAAGGATTGTGATGGCATGGGACCGCACAAATGAGAGAGAACGAGTGAGAGAAGCTCAGCTGCACCCTTCCCTTCCCCCGTGAAAGGAGAACGGACTTGCTTCCCTTCAATTCAGCTCTCACAAGCCGGTGCACCTTGCTGCTTCACCCCCTTGAGCTCCAGGCCACAGACCATCTGCTACATGGAGAAGATGGTGCCAAAGCCGAGGTGACCAAGCCGGCGGTGCCACAGGCCGATGTCGTGTTCGCCCTCTCTCGCCGCCAACGCTGAGTCGGCTTCCTTCTCCAAAGCCAAATAGAGATGGTAGAGACCGTCCTCCTTGTCCGCTTCTGCAAGAGCACGACCTGTACTGGAAGAGATGGTGGACCCACCATTCTCAAAGCGAACCTGCATGCCTTCGGAGATGAGAGATGAGACAGAGAGGAGGTTAGCTGCCAGCCCCGGAACATGGAGCACCCCCTTCACATGACGTTCCACGTGCTTGCCCTCAACGGAAGCACAAAACACAATCTCACCCTCCCCAACCGCCATTTGCACATGGTTGTCCCCCATGTACACCCAACGAGGCTCAGTGACGGTGTAGACAACGAAGCACTCCCGGCGACACGTCATGTGCTGCGTGGCTCCAGAGTCGATGGTTCAGAACAAGGCAGTGTTGTCGGAGACGTGTAGGGCTCGGATAGTTGTCACGATTCCACTCTCCCAATCTACTGCGTTCACGGAAGCGTCAGACTGCTTTCCCGCTCCCACTCCAACCGCAAGGTCCACCTTCTTCTTCCGGCATTCGCGCGCCCAATGGCCCGGCTTCTTGTAGTAGTGGCAGTTCCCCTCCTTCTTTCCTCCTCTGTCATTGCTCCTGGTTGATGTAGCACCGCCCCCATGACCAAAGTTGGTGATGAGAGCGACGTCCAGTCAGCTTCCGTCCTCCTCTCCCTTGCGCCACTCCTCCTCAAACAACAAGCTCTCCTCCACATCGTTGAGGGAGAGCTTGTCGCTGCGCTGGTCCAGGGCGACAATGAGAGGAGTATAGCTGCTAGGAAGGCCAGAGAGGATGGTCAGCATGAGCACACACTCCTTGATAGGGTCCTCAATCGCAGAAAGCTGGTCAGAGAGAGACTTCACCATGTTGATGTAGTCAATCATGGATCCGGACTCATCCATCTTCACAATGTGAAAGCGACAACGCAGGTGCATATTCATGAGGATTGACTTGGAAGCATAAGTGGACTCAAGCTTTTTCCAAACCTCCTTTGGCGTGAGGATGCCACGGACAAGGAGCTGCTGCCGTTTGGCGAGGTAGAGGTAGATGGTGGTGAGGGTGCGGTCACGCTTCTCGCGGTAGGTACGGGCCTCGATAGGGGAGAGGGAGCTTTCTGTTGGTTCCTTCTCCTTCTCATCCACTTGGCTCCAGAGACCCTTCTCCATCAGTACCATCTGCATGTTTTTGCTCCAGTTGAAGAAGTTCTTGCCTTCGAACTTGGCGATGTTGACGCCGGCCACCACAGAAGTGGATGTCGCCATGGTAGTGCAACGTTCAGCCCACAAACGGCTCTCTCACACAACAGGGTGCAAGGAATGCCTCAAGGATGAGACAAAGAGTTTTTCTAGCTTTGATACCACTGATGGTAACTGGGGCAGCCTTCAGGGAGGTGATCAGGCTCACTAAGAGCCGCCTAGGCAGGACCAACTATTTGTGAGAGGGGGTTGTAGGTTGGACAGAGAGAAATTACGGAAGAAAATGTAGGTTTGCTCAGTAC
>SZWC01013728.1:9337-28477 GCA_023375785.1 Penium margaritaceum | reverse complement strand
ACCTTTCCAACACCTCACCTCCCCACCTTACCTTCCCACCACCTGACCTCCCCACATCAGCTCCACACCTCACCTCCTCCCCACCTCACCTTCTCACCACCCCACCTCCCCACCACCTCACCTTCACAGCACCTCACCTCACCCCACTTGATGTTTACCTTCCTGCTTTACTACTTAGGCCACAAGTTGTCCTAGCTCTCACTCATTCATTCAATCCAACACATTCGTTGTGTTCTCATTCTTGACACGACATGTGTCAATGTGATAGTGATCTCTTGTTAAGCACAGGGATGACTACTTCAGGCTGTACAAGGCTTTTCACAAGCGCTAATCTTTGTCACCGACCTCAAACCTTGGTGGCTGGACCATATAGATCTCCTCTTCTAGACTACTATGGAGGAATACGTTGTTCACATACATGTGGTGCAGCTCTTAGTCATCATGAGCAACAATCCGAAACAGGGCGCAAGTGGTGGTCATACGGCAAACTGGTGCAAACCTGTCAGTGAAATCCACATTCTCAACGTGTGAGAATCCCTTCGCCGTCAAGCGGGCCTTGTAGAGATCTAGTATTCCATCAGGCTTTACCTTCTTGCAAAAGGCCCACTTGGCCTCTACAGCCTTCCGTCTAGACGAGAGGTTGACAAGCTTATAGACATCCTGCTCATGGATGGCTCTCATCTCATCATAAAAAATAACACTTTACAGCTCTGTATCATCAGCCAAAAGTTCCTCTTTCAATGTGCCTAGATCTGAGATCTAGGCACATTGAAGAAGAGTTCCGGGTGGTAAGAACGTATGCTTCCAGACTCGGTCTGAGCACAACAAGATCAGTTGCGACATTACAAGCAACTGAGAACTCACTGGAGACCAACTCGTGGTCGACAAGGTGCGCTAGGTCCACCTGAGTGTAGTCTGCATGGACACTCGGACCAAGGGCCTTTGTGCCAGGCTCGCCACTTTGAACACTGAGAATCAGATCTAGGCACCGAGTGAGCAGTTTGTTGAGCCATAATCGCCAGTGGTCAGAGACCACCACCGGCCACGCGAGGGTAGTCCGATGCTGAGGTGCTCACCTTGGGCTATGGAGTAGGCTACTAGGCCACGACCACAGGGGTTGTAGACTTGTAGGAAAGGTATGAGGGTACAAGATAAACATAGACATGTGTTGGCACCCATGCAGGGGAAGTAGGTGCAGGCACAGGAGTAGGTGTGACTGGAGATGTTTTCACTCGTGCGGGATCAGGTATGCCAGAGGGAACTGACGTTGGGACAAGATCGGGTGTGCCAAAGGGGACTAACACTAGCAAGAGATCAAGTGTGCCAGAGGAGACTGACACTGGCAAAAGATCAGGTATGCCAGAGGGGACTGACACTTGCACACATCAAGTGTGCTGGAGTGAACCTACAACCAAGATGGCCAGATCGACAACAATGGAAACCAGACCACAAGTGAGGAGGCCAGAAAAGACACATCCGCAGGATCTCCCATCCCCTAGGAGGCCACACAGGTGGAAATGTGGTTCGTGGCCAACGAAAAAATAGTGGACAGGTCTCGGTAGGTGAGAGCCTCAAAGAAGAGAGCATCTCAAGACTGACAATGCGATGGCGAGTATGTCCCAAAATTGTCAGGCCTTTGACCGTGGGGAGATTTCTACGAAGGCACACATGCGACCCTGAGGTCAGTCATTGGACTCTTGCAGGTCCTCACTTTACGAGACGCAGGTGAGAGACCTCCAAATGCAAGTGAGATGGAGATTGGTGTAATGGCCAACCGCAGCTCGTATAGTGTAAATCAGTCTGGAAGAGGACAGTGCGACAAATGATTTAAGACCCACATCATCTAAGAGAAGCCCTCAAATGCAAGGGACTCCTGGAGACTATACTCAGACTGAATGGCATGGAACACATCCTCCATGGTGCAAATCCAACACTCAGATACAAAGTTTTGCTTTGGTATATCAGGAGTGCAGAGCTGATGAAAAATACCGTGCTTAGGACAATAGGCATCCATCTCACCGAAGAACTCGCCACCATGATCCTATCGGAACGTGTGAAGGATATGACGTGACTAGATCTCAGACATCACCAGCCATGGGAGGACTACCAGGGTGGCATCGCTCTTGTGGCGGTGGTTGTAGACCCACCGCATCCGATTGAAGTCATCAGTCATGGTGTCAACCCCGATCTGAGAGGGACTCGACTGAAAGGGGACCGAGAAGGTCCAAGTGGACCAACTCTAGCGGATGCAGTGCCCAGGGAGTGAAGGTAGGGTAAGAACACCGATTCAGCTCACCCTGGTACGTTAAAAAGACATCGTTCTTTGTTGATTTTAGAAGGAAGCCTGAACAAGACTGAGGGCTGGCTGAGTTTGAATGAGCTTCGACATAATGCTTGAGCTCACATGGCAGAGATGGCGATGCAGCAAGCACTAATGCTCAAGGGAGAGAACACAAGTAACACATAAATGCGTGAAAAGGGAAATGGAGAAGAAGAGTACAACAAGACACATGATATATGAAAAATTAGTATGGAACATCCTAGACTTGCTGTCACTAACGTGGCAAAACAGTCCAATCAGCTGATGCACTAGCAAGCAGGCAAATGTAAGAAACAACACGGGTCGGGATAGGGAAATACAAAAAAGTCTCTCAAGCTTTACTAGCTTTAGCAATGTAGAGAGCGATGACAACTGAAAAGCACACAACATAAATACCTTTGCGATACATGGTGGATGCCGCACGCAAAAGTGTTAGTTTATCCTAAAAATGGCCCAAAATCATTGAATTGGCCATAACTCTGTACACAATGATCCAAATACTACACTATCTGAGCCTAAAGATGCAAAATCTTGAGCTAGACTGGCAACATACACAGGTCCAGCATCAATTGGTGGACACATAATATAGAACATGCAAGTTGGGCTCAATAGCCAGTCCACCGAGAAAAATCTAACGACTGCAGAAAACCTACAGACCAATGACGTCATGGTAATTGTTTGGCAGCTGCTTGCGGGTGGAGCTAACACCTGTCGGTGCTGCGGCGCCAGGTGGGTCCACATTATGGATCCAAACAAGCATAGACACAGCCGAGTGGTCACAATAAGCTATACAAATAGATGGGAACGACTCATATCACAATTCCTAAATGATCCAGTGCTATTTATGTCCATACACGTGCAAAATTGACACATATGGGCAACGAGATTCTCAACAGTCCATACTCACACACCCCACTCTGAGCCACTCTCAGGTATGGAGTGAAGCTAGAAAAAATGAATGGCCACCATAAACTTTCCGCATGCCAGTGCCTTTGTCAAGAAGTCAGCCCGGTGCATGTGTAGCCGTGATGACGGATGACTAATCAGGTAAGGGAGATCACCTACCGCTCCATAAGATCACGTATAAAGTGATACTCAACAGCAATGTGGTGCATGTTTGCATCAAATACCCTAGAGTTCTGTGCAATGGCAAGAGCACTTTGGCTATCATAGTAGGAAGTGATGCAAGGCACAGACTGAAGTAACTCACAAAACAGACCTTGGAGCCAAACCGCCTCTATAGCCCCAGCTCTACGCACAACATACTTATCCTCTGATGAGCTATGTGCAAGTCCTGCTTGCCGCTATGCTACGACACAACAGTACCATCCTATAGGAACACATAGCTTTTCCGAGTGCACCTAGGAGGGCTCCACGTCAAGTCACTATATCGGTAGCCATTGACTACCACCAAATACTACTATCAAAGTCAGAGTCTAAGGTACTGTGTGGAGACCACGAATCACACCACTTGCACAGGCACATGAAGGGCACTCTTCCAAGGACACCGCAAGGAAACGGTGTAAGGAGGTTGACAACATAGGCGATTTCGGGTCTTGTGGTAGTGGCCATGTACATAACAGAGTCAATGAGATGCAAGTACAGGGCCACGTCCATAGTCTTACCCACCTCTACTGGATCATCCACCTGCCGAGATGGCAGCCGCGATAGGGGTATCTGCCTGTAAGGTTTTGGTAGTGTTCCGCCTCCGGCATTGCCAGAGTACTACGTGTTGCAAGTCCTGAGCTCAAGGCCTCCACATTGCTAGGATCTGTTCGTCCCACCCAGACCAGCCCAGCCCAGCCAGATGCTACTGCGCGTTGTGTGGTGAAATCCCCTTGATCGACATATTTTGTGAGAGTACAGGTTGTAAGGGACACAATGTAATAGATTACACTAAGAATAGTGGAGAGACGGCAAATACCTGGTTGAACGAATGACAATGACTAGAACAATGAGCGAGAGAGAGGGATACTCCCTCCACCATTGGTTCGGCCAACGTGCATGCAAACTGCAGAATAGCTTGCTCATGGAAAAGTGTAAAAAAATACCTACCAAGCAACAATTGAACGGAACCCGGAAACAGTACGGCTCACTCTTGTGGCTGAATGATGTTGGTTTTTTTCGCACACCTCTCATTGTACTCCGTTGTGTCCTCTTGGCTCGTGTACATCGGCATGCAGATGATTGACGGTGAGACGAGACGCTGCTGGAGTGTCATCCGGTGGAGCCGACACATGTTGAGTTATACATGCATCTTGTTGGAGCATCTTCCCTCAGGCGTGAGAAATGCCCACCACCATCGGCGGACCTCCACAGTAGTCACACCGCTGGTGGTCACTGCCTCCACAGTTGGTGCCTGCCCCCGTTCTGTGCCAGATTTGATTGCACCATTACACTCGCAGCGACATGTCTAGTCTAGGGTCTGAGTTTCAGATTTTTCGGACATAGTTGTGGTTGGGGTGATTCTGGCCTAAGCACTACCCAGGTTTAGGTGGTCATAACTCCTTGCTCCTATTTTTCTTGCCAATTTTGACGGCACGACTGCGTTTGCAGTGTGGGTATTTTGGTGTGGTCCACTTTTCAGGAAAAACGGGCAACGTCCCAGTTTGGGGCCGTCGGTTGCCTGGCGGGGCTCACCGAGAAAACTCAGCCTGCCAGAAAATAGAGAATTTCCTGTTTGGTTGGTAGCTTGAGTAACAAGCTCTACAGAGCTGAGCTAGGCCTAGTTCTGTGAGGGGTCTGTCAATTCCATTCATTCTCAGTTGCTAATCACTCATTTCCCAGTTCTTTCTGCCATTCTGGCTCTAACTCCTTAGTGCGCAGTTTTCCTCTCACAAGTCTCAAGTGGCTAGAGGGGGCAGCAGTGCAAAGCAATGAACGTGGGGCCATGCCTACTCCAGCCACGCTGCGGCCCCAACCAGCCTCTCAAGACTAGTTTCCAGCTTGGTACCAGAGCCAGAGCCCAGCAGAAGCGGTATATCTGAGCAACAGCGAGGCGTACAGGTTCCTGTCTACGTCGGCGGTCCTAGAAACACGTCCGTGCAGGGGAAACTCTGCCGGATTTATCCTGGCAGATTTAGCCCGCCGGGTGGCATTGTCAAAACGCTCCGAACGTGGGAGAAATGCTGTCAAAATGTTTCTGGCAGCACTGACCCCGAGACGGCGGTAGCGTTGGCGGACTCGCGGCCGAAGAACGGCGGGCGACGCCGTGACGGCACCGACGTACGCAGCGACGGCGCCAGAGCAGCAGCGTACAAAAGCAACAACAGCAGTAGCTGCTTCCACCACCGCTACAGTAGCAGCAACAACAGCACCAACAAAATCAACAACAACAACGGTAGTAGTAGTAGCAGTATTAGTAGCAAAAACAACCCGCACGCTTTGTCGCCGACCACACAGGCTGACCAGACGCTCTTGCTGCCATTCGCTAGCAGCTCGCAATGCTTACATTGTAGCTTGCAGCACTGTAGCCGCCGACACCACAGAGCCATACAAGCGTCCCGCCGCCCTTCCTTCCCCTCGGGCATGCTAGTCTCGCTATCTCTGCCGCCATGTACTACTTGACGTAGTAGCACACCCAGCGCCAATGTCAGACTGTGTCCTCTGTCCTCGGCCCCACTCTGAGTGCCGACTGGAGGCCAAAGGGCTTTGAGTCCCCGCCCTCGTCGCTCCAGGCTGGTGAGCAGTTTCGGAGCTAGGAGCTCAGCTTTTGTTTCTCGGCGTAGGGCGAGGACCTGTGGCCATACTACATCCTCCCTTACGACTCCACCTTGGCCAACCAGTTGCATGATGCTGGTCGTATGTGCCCTTGTCCCCATCGCCCCTCCAGCTGCAGGCCTCGCTCTCGGGCCCTTCCTTGGCGACTTCACCATCGGCAGAACTCTAGATTCTGCCAATGCGTGGCACATCCTCACACACCCGCATCGGCTCTCCAGCAAAGCAGAGACTAGCCGCTTGCTTCAAAAGTTAAAATCCCTCTACCTGGGGGAGACAGAGTCAGTCACCTCCTACTAGTAGCGGACGGAGGCCATCTTCTGCCACCTGGATGACACCAGCTCCACCCTCTCCCTCCGCGCTCCTGACCATCAAGAAGGGGTCCACCAAAATCTTTGCCGACATCTTCCTCCACTACTCCCAAGAGGTCCTCACCACGATGGCGGCTCTGGCCACCCTCATGCCCTGGGCATACAAGTTGTTCCTCAAGATTGAGGAGGCTCGTCCACAGTCGCGTATCCAACTCACAGAGGCCCTTGCCTCTCCTGCCGTCGCCTCCATGGCTATTGCCTCTCCCTTCACAGCTACGTCCACCGGCTCTTCATCGTCAGGGAAGAGGTAGTGCAAGGGAAAAAAGGGCAAGGGCTAGCAACAGTAGTCTCGTTGCTACTACTGTGGCTGTCACTGCTCCTAGTGCCTCCTCCCCGCCCAGCAGCTCCACCCCTACGACATTCGCACTGGTCTCACCGCCATCGGTCCTACAACAGCACCATCCGCAGCCATCAGCGCCTCCCCTTCCATCACCGGCACAACCCTCTTACCTTCTGGGCTCCGGCGCTGTCACACAATATTCAGTCTACTCACCCGTGCCCTCTACTCGTGAGCGCCAGTTGGAGCAGCTCACACGCTCTAACTCGGCCTGCCTCGTCTTCCCCCCGAGGGAAGTGCGAGTTATGTCACGTCATTTTCACCTGCCCTATCATGTATGACTGAGCCTAGGCTACGGTCGTGTCCTGCTTCCCCGTCTGACCCATCCTCTCTTATGCCCTCTTCTCCTACCCCTCTCTATGACGACGTCGCATGACTTGATGACTAGCAGTCTCGTTTTACACCCCCGTCCACCGCGTCCGCGTCTCTTGCTTGCTGTCTTGTGACTGTTAGCGACCTAGCGACACCGGTCCAGGATCCTGCCGAGACCTAGATCATTGAGTCTGGGGCCACGTATTACATGACAGCCTCTCGAAAGGCCTTCTGTGTGCTTGGTCTTGTTGCCGATGTGTCCGGTGTTTGGACGGGCTCTGATGAGGTGTTACCTGTCCGCAGCGTTGGCGTCGTTCGTTTCCTTGGTCTCGCTGGAGATGTCTTTGTGACCGATGTCCTCTTCATCCCCGGTCTTCAGCTCAGCCTCCTGTCCATCACTGCCCTTGATTGCATGAGCATGGACGTACTGCACTTGCGTAGTGTTGGCACTATGTTGTTGCGTTCTTCCGGTCGTGTCGTCCTACACGCCATTACCCGTGGCAACTTGTGGCACGTGTCTTGCCTATCCACACTGCACGTACCCACTACACGTGTCCCCTCCCCGTCGGCCGACACAGGCCACGTGTTTGTCACCAGCATGCTCTCTTTGCAGCACACAAACCTCCTACACTGTCGCCTTTACCACTTCCACTCTGCTGTCGTCGATATCATCCTCCGCACCCAACCAGTCAAAGGCCTTGATCCAGCCTCCTTTCCCTTGTCGTGTCCCACTGAGTGCATTGGTTGTGCTCAATGAAAGATGCACGTGTCCACTTACCCTCTGTCCTCCTCTCGTACATCCGTCCCTCTGTACTAGGTCCATTATGATGTCATTGGTCTCCTTTCGACAGAGTCCGCCAGGGAGCACGGACGCCATGTCCTAATCCTCATCGATGACCACTCCCGCTACCACTGGGTCTTCTGTCTTCGGCAAAAGAGCGATGGCACTCCCACCATTTGGGACTGGCTTGTTTTTACGGAGCGCGAGTGTGGTCATCCTCTTCACCGCTTGTGCTCGGATTGTGGTGGCGAGTTCATGGAGGAGATCATGACCTTCCTCGCCTCCCGTGGCATCCATCATGAGACGTCGACGCCTTACATGCCAGTCCAGAATGGCGTCTCGGAGCGATGGAACCGCATCATGGCCAACGTCGTCCGCACCATGTGAGTCGAGTCTGGTCTCTTTGATGGTTCCTACTTTGAGGCCACGACCTACATGACGTGGGTCTAGAACCCGATTCCCCACAGCCCCTTCTCTGCCAGTCCACATCGTACTAGCACTGGTCCGGTAAGCGAGCTGACCTCCGCCCGGCCCGCATCTGGGGTTGCGTGGCCATTGTGTGGTTTCCTGTCCCACACCAGGGTAGCAAGCTCGCCCCCCGCAGGCGTCCCTACACCTTCCTTGGTATCTCGCATCAGTCTGAAGCCTGGCGCTTATGGGATCCCTCCTTTCTCTAAATCATCTAGTCACGCAACGCTCTCTTCTTTGAAGAACTGTTTCCTTGCAACCTTGTTTGCTCTGGCTTGACGATACCCCTCTTTTCACATGGAGGAGTGGTGAGTCCGTCCTCCATCCCGTTGCTTTCGAGTGACACATCGCCTGCATCCGCTAGTCCCCCGAAGCCAGCCGTCCCGGTCGCATCCACTGGTCCCTCCGGGCCGGCATCCCCAGTCGCATCCGCTGGTCCATCTGGGCCGGCTTCTCCAGTCGCGTCCGCCAGTCCCTCCGGGTTGGCATCCCCAGTCTCATCCACTGGTCCCTCCTGACAGGCAACCCCGATCTCATCCACTAGTCCCTCCGGACCGGAAGCCCTGGCCTCGTCCGCTGATCCCTTCGAAACGGCAGCCCCGGTCTCGTCCGCTGGTCCCTCCGGACCGGCAACCCCGGCCTCGCCCGTTGATCCCTCCAGACCGGCATCCCTAGTCGCGTCCGTCGGTCCCTCCTAGCCCCATCATCAGTCTCGTTCGTTGGTCACTCTAAATCAGATACTCCGTCCGCGTCCGCCGGTCCCTCCGGGCCGGCAACCCCGTCCGTCTCTGCTAGCCCCTCTGACTCACTGTCGGCTGCTCCCTCTGTTCCGTCTCCCGTCCTATCACGCTACACGCATGGCCCGGATAGCAGCCTCCAATCCAGGCCATGAGGGAGCGCACAGAGCATGACATTGTGCCCTTTCATGCCTCGATCCACTGTCGCACCACGTATCTCGTCGCCTCTCGACAGACCTATTTCCACGGTCGTGAGTGGGAACCCTGGCACCAAGGTCCTCGGTCTAACGACATCGGCCGTCATTGCGGACCTCCACCCACACTCCGCACTTAGCTATGCCATGCTCCATGAGGAGCACCGGCAGGTCGTCACAACCACACTCGCATGCATCCCACCTGGGGCTCGAGACGTGCAAGCCCTTACAATTTTCTCTATGACACGCCCGGACGACCCACCTACCCTTCGCAAAGCTCGTGCTTCCCCTGAGGCCGCACACTGGGATGTTACGCATGCCGAACAGCTCGCCGCTATCCGGAAGCATCACGTCTACAACCTCGTAGACCTCCCTCTCGGCCGGAAGGCCATCGGCGCCAAACGGGTCTTCCAGCGCAAGTGGAAGCCCAGCGGATCCTTAGACAAGTACAAGGCTTGTTTCATAGCCAAGGGTTTTGCTCGGGTCCGTGGGATCGACTACGACCAGATCTTTGCCCCGGTTGGCGATTTCTCCACTAGACAGATGGGAGCTACATCAGATGGACGTGAGAAACGCCTTTTCTCCATGGCACGCTGAGGAGCTCTACATGGTGTAGCCCCCAGGGTTTGACGATGGCTCTGGTAAGGTCTGGCGGCTGGGGAAGGCCTTCTATGGCCTGAAGCATTCACCTCGCTATTAGAACCAGGAGATCAGTTGCACGCTCCTCAGCGGTAGCCTCCTTTGCAGCACTATAGACCCCGCACTGTTCCTTAGCCCACGAGGCCAGACCTTCGCCGCTCTCATGGTCTACGTCGATGACCTCCTTATCGCGTCGCCGAATGGAGCTGTCATTTAACGTATCAATGACCTACTACACACCGCCTATCAGATGAAGGACCTCGGGTCTGCCCGTGTCTTCCTGGGTACGGAGCTTGAGCATGATTGCTCCCAAGGTGTCCTACACGTCCACTCGGCCGCCTACATCCAGACCCTGTCCGCTCGCTTCGCCGAGGAGCTGCCCCTCGGGCCGAGCGCATCTTCACCCATGTCACGCAATGGCCAAGCAAAGCTGGAGGGCTATGATCCAGCCGTAGTGAAGGAGCCAGTTGACTTGACCATGTATCTGCACGTCATCGGGTCACTGATGTTCCTGGCAAAGACGACGCGCCCACACATTGCATTCTCCGTCAACCTCATGGCTTAGTTCTCCCAGGATCCGCGTCACCTCCACTTCGAGGCCGTGATCCGAGTACTACGCTCTGTCATTTTGACTCCACGGTGAGGCATCATGTTCCACCGACACCCGTCCGTTGTTGCTGTGGGCTACACCGACAGTGACTGGACCGATAGTCCGGACGGTAAGAGTTGCACTGGCTTGAACTTTCTCATTGTTGGCATGGTTGTGTCTTGGCACAGTGGTCAGCAAGGCTACATTGCATGCAGCACTGTTGAGGCTGAATATGTGGCCCTTCACTCTAGCGCATGGGAGAGCGTGTGGTTGCATCGTCTGTTGTCCGAGTTGCGTTAGTTTGTCATATCCATCACGTTGCACTGTGACAATGAGAGTACCATGGCCATCGCCGACAATGACGGCGTGCATCAAACACACACAAAGTACATCAATGTCGCGTATCATTATGTGCGTTCATTGTTGCATGACAGCAGTGTCAACATCGTATGGGTTGAGGCAGCACGGCAGTTGGCTAATTTCTTGACCAAGGCACTGAAGCGCGACTTGTTCAAACTGACTTCGACGCAGGAGTCCACGCTGCAGCCAGAGCCGCAGGCAGGGTTGCGGCCGGCTGCATTTGCAACTTCAGCCGAAACAGGAGGCACAACAGTAGATGCAAGTGCCATCGCAGCCACCACCCTGATCGCAGCTGCGATCGCAACCACGCGCACTGACAGGCGCGCGAGAAACGGCCGCCGCGCGAGCTACCAGCCCGTTGTGAGGCCAGCTCGCACGATCCAACCCCAACCCCAAACCCAAAAAACCATAAAAAAAACAGGAGCGTCGGAGGACCCGGCTCCCCTGAGGAGAAACCAACAAACAAAACAAAGAGACACAAAAGAGGAGGGGCCGTTGACTCCTTCCTTTCTTCCTTGAATCCATTTTGATTTTGTTAATTCTTACTTTTATTGTTTTAGTTTTCTTTGTGGTCGAGACCCGGGCATCCGAGGTATTGTCCCGGTTCCTCGGGAGACCACTAGGGCTCTACTTTCCTGCTCCCGTTTTCTGCCCTTTCCTTGGTTGAGACCTGGGTATACGGGGTCTTGTCCCAGTACTTGGGGAGATTTGTTGCAGTCGACCCTTCACTATCGTTTCTTTGGTGGTATGGCAGCACCCGCATTGCCACCTCTTGGGATCGCTTGGGCCCCACCCCACTGGGCCCCATCGTTCTACGGGCCACCATCGGCTTTCTACACCCCTCCAGCGCGGCTCCACGTGCCACCTTCTGCCGCCTATGCTCCAACTCCGCTCGCTGTACCAGCATCTCATCCACCTTCTCTCTGGGAGTCACGGGCGAGCACACCTCATCCGCCTCGACCTCCTGCACCTTGTGGTGTGAGTACTGCTGCCGGGTCTGGAGGTCACCAGTGTGAGTCGGATGGATCCCTGCAGGGAGCGTCAATGGGGGGTCCACCAGTTGCTGCCGCGTGGGTTCAGGGTTGGGAGCATGTGTCGTTTCCTCGTCTCTTGGCAGCCTGCACTCAGTCACTATCCTCTCCTGAGTGCCGTGGTCGTATTGCCGGTTTCCATCTGTTCTCGTCTGCTCGTGTGTCGCGTGATTTTTGGATCATCGACTCGAGCGCCACACATCACATGACGTCATCGCGCTCTGCATTTATGTCGTTGGGGCCTGTTGGGGATGTTCGCTTTGTTCGCACTGGCTCCGGCCAGATGTTACCTGTTCAAGGCGTGGGTGTTGTTCGGTTTATTGGTCCCTCCGGTGAAGTTTTCCTGCCTGATGTGTTGTACGTGCTTGCCCTAGAGCTCAGTCTGCTCTCTTTGTCCACCTTGGACGATCAAGGTATGGATTTCGTCGCGTCTCGAGGCTTTGGCACTGTGTCCTTGCATTCATCTGGATGCGTCATGCTTCGTGGCATTCGTTGTGAGAGGTTGTACCGTGTGTCGCTTTTCACACCGAGTCTTACGCCACCGCTCACGCTCACGTGCATGTTGCCCCTTCACTCTTGCCTGATCATGCACGTCTCCTCCACCGCCGACTCTTTCACGTGAGCACTGCCGCAATTTACACCCTGCTGCGTCATCAGCCTGCCACCGGTCTCGATGCTTCTTCCTTCCCTGCTCCTTGCACAGCCGACTGCCGGGACTGTGCCCAGGGCAAAATGCGTTGCTCTCCCTTTCCTGTGTCTACGTCTCGCACCTATGAGCCTCTTGCTTTCGTCCATGCTGATGTGATTGGTCCGTTTCCAGTCGAGTTCCTCGGGGGCGGTCGTTATGTCCTCTGTCTGACCGATGGCTATTCTCGCTTTCGGTGGATTTACCCCCTCCGTCTGAAAAGTAATGCCAGCCCCACAATTCAGGCCTGGCTTGTTCAGGCTGAGCGCGCTTGTCAGCACAAGAAACAAGTGTTTTGCTCCGATCGTGGTGGCGAGTTAATTGGTCACAATCTTCGCTTTCTTGAGTCGGTAGGTGTGCGTTTCGAGTCGTCCGTCCCATACACCCCTCAGCAAAACGGCGTCTCGGAGCGCTGGAATCGTACTCTGGTTGATGGGGTTCGGACTATCTTGGTCGAGTCTGGCCTGTCCGAGGCGTTCGCCTATGAGGCCATGAAGTACATGACCTGGGTGTGGAACCGTGTTCCCCACGGACCGCTGCCGCATCACATCACCCCCTACGAGCGTTGTTCTGGTTGTCGCGCTGACTTGCGCCTCGTTCGTGTCTGGGGTAGTGTTGCTACTGTTTAGCTCCGTAAGGATCAGCGCGATGGGAAGCTGTCCCCTCGCGGCCGCGTTTGCCTCTTCCTTGGCATCTCACCTTGGTCTAAGGCCTAGCGCTTTTGGGACCCCGACCCCCGACTTGTCATTGAGTCTCGTGAGGCTCTCTTCTTTTAGAACAAGTTCAGTCGTGATGTGATCCAGCACGTTCACACCCTGGCCCCTGACTCTCTCGTTGCAAACACCTCTTGGGCCGGATGGCCCTAGGGTATTCTGTCTCCCATTGTGGTTCCTCTCGCATCGGCTATGCCTCAGCTTGCATCAGTGTCACCTCCCGTGCCTACCGTGTCACCACCGGTGGGCTCTCTTTCTTCGGCACCTGTATCTGTGCCGATGTCCACATCACCATCATCGTCTGGGTCTGTGTCCGTACGTTCACCATCACCTGCAGCCTCATCCTCTCCGCTTGCCTCCTCTCCTACAGTGTCGCCTGTTCCGTCACCTATGGCATTGCCTACAACGTCCTCTACATTTGCATCGCCGCCTGCGCGCACACAGACCCCTCCGACTGTGGACCCGGTTGCACCCCTACCCTCTGTTGTCCCTACCCCATACAGTCGAGCCCCTGGTGGCCGTCTTCGGAATCTCCCGTAGTCATCACAGCCTCAGTCTGTGTCGACCTAGTCCACTCGTCTGCCTGTCCAGGCAGATGCCACAGCTCTGGACACCGGGCTTGATGCCCTCGGGCTGGCTGCCACTATGGTCCAGTCCAACACAACGCTCGGCTATTCTCTCATAGCCGAGGAGTTCTTTCATGCTGTCGAGGCGGGCAAGTCGGATCCTCTTGCGTCCAGTGCCTTCGTGGCCATTGTGTGCGCCACGCGTGGCTCTAGTGCTCTCATGCCTGCGCCAGCCAACATGACCCAGGCTCGCTCCGCTCCGGACGCGTCCCTGTGGGAACAGGCCATGCGCGAGGAGCTCGATGTCATTGCGGCACATGGTGTCTACGACAAGGTGGATCTGCCACCCGGTCGTAAGGCCATCTCGGCCAAATGGGATCTCCGCCGCAAGCAGCGGTCCGACGGTTCCATTGAGCAGTATAAGGCTCGCCTGACCGCTAGGGGTTTTTCCCAAGTGCCTGGCGTGGACTTTGATGCCACCTTCGCCCATGTGGGGAAGTACACCACTGCCAAGGTACTGTTGAGTCAGGTGGCTCAACATGATTGGGAACTCCACCAGATGGACATCAACAACGCGTTCTTACATGGTCACCTCGATAAGGAGATCTATGTGGTTCAGCCTCCTAGCTTTGAGGATGGGACAAACAAGGTCTGGCGGTTGGGCAAAGCCTTGTATGGGCTCAAACAGTCTCCGCGGTGCTGGAACCGCGAGATCTCTGCCACCCTTGAGCGTGGTGGGTTTCGTCGTAGCCCAGTTGTTCCCGCTCTTTTCGTGAGCGCTCCCACTGCACCCTTCGTGGCCATTCTGGTCTACATGGACGATATTTTGATCGCCTTCCTGGATCATGCGGTTGTCTAGGCTGTGAAGGCTCTCCTCCAGTCTGTGTACAAGATGAAGGATCTCGGGCCTGCCCGTGTCTTTCTTGGCATGGAAATCGAGCGTGAGCGCTCTCGCCGGGTGCTCTCTTTGCACCGGGTAGGGTACGTGCGGACGTTGGGGGAGTGGTTTGCCGACCTCTTGGCTACCATTCCCCATGCCTCCACGCCTATGACACGCACAAGGCAGAGGCTCCTGAAGGCGGTGGATCCAGCTCGCTTGGGGGAGCTGGTTGACATCATCACCTACCTTCAGGTGATTGGGTCCATGATGAACCTCGGCACCACCACACAGGCAGACGTTGCATTTTTCGTGAACTTTCTGTCACAGTTTTTGCAGTCTCCGCGCCGCCTCCATCTCGAGGCGGCCTTGCGGGTCCTCCCCTACATCGTGTCCACTCCCTGTTCGGGCCTGTGCTTTCGTGTGCAGCCCTCCATCGTCGTTGATGGGTACACAAACTCCGACTGGGCGCAGGACCGGGACGCGCACAGTCGCTCAGGGTACATTTTCCTCATCGGTGGCACTCCGGTCTCTTGGAAGAGTAGGAAGCAAGGTTGTGTCGTGCGCAGCTCGACTGAGGCCAAGTATGTCGCCTTGGGAGCTTGGGTCTGTGAGAGCATCTAGGTGTGCCGCCTCCTACAGCAGCTACGCCAGACCATCTGCTGCATCACGCTTCGCTCCGACAACGAGAGCACGTGCCGCATCGCAGAGCACAACGGCATGCACCACACACGGACAAAGCACATCAACATCGAGCATCACTTTGTGTGTGAGCGCATAGCATCTGGCGAGGTTCGTCTGATTAGGGTTGACACGCGCCAACAGCGCGCTGACTTCCTCACAAAAGTGCTTTGTAGCTGGAAGTTCAAAACCGCCGTGCATGCTGCCGGCTTGTTGTCTCTGCCTGTGACACCTAGCTGATGTGTGGCTGCCTCTCGTCCCGTCTCTTCTCGCGTCTGTGTGCGCTCCGTCGTCTCGTGGTCCTGTGTTGTCCCGCACGCTCACCTCTTGTGTGCCGATGGCTTTTAGCATCTGCAGGCCATAGGGGAGTGTTGGTGTGTCAGTCCTGGTGGCCTCTGGACATAACGCCTTTCACACTCAGGCACACTACAAAGGTCGACGAGCGCCACGACAGCCCCTATGACCTTCTGGACTCTCCCACGCGCCTCCAAGAATTTTCTTGGTGGCCAACTCTCCGGGGCCATTTTTCTCTGTGGTCCCCTTCCTCTCAGCGTACATGTGTAGCTCTCCTCATTCTGCTCCTACTGCTTCTTTCGGCTCGTCGCTCGGACAGCCAAGCAGCCCGTACGGGCCCCGGGTCCGTTTGGACCCTTGTTTAGGACCATGACCATTTATTGTTCTTGCTTTTCTGTCCTCCTTGACCAAACTGTGCGTCACGCATTGAGCGCACGCTTGGTAGGCGAGGCGGGAGGGGATAGCCCCCGCTCGCTCATTGTGTTACCGGACTTCTCACTTTCTCATGTGCTTCTTCGCTGTCTCTCACTAAAACCAAAGTGCCGTGAGTTGCGTTGGGTACCACTAGACCCCCTGTCCTACACCGTCAGCACTTGAGGGAGTTTCTCCCACTCTCTCACCCATCACCACCTGGAAGAGAGGTGTACATTATACTATCATTTATCTCAGTGGTTGATTGCATGTTTTCACATTCTGAGAGCACCGGTCAATGCCAAACCTATGTACATTCACTTGCCGCAACCGACTCAAGACAGTGCTACACCCTAAAGTCCAGACAATTGTGATAACATCTTCCATGTAATAAGTTATCCAGAAACATTGATTTTTGGACCTAACTTTACGACATGCAACAGATTGGGGCAGCAGCGTTGTTGATGCATCGTGCGGGCTTCCACGCTCGTTGCTTAAGTCAGCTGCCCCCTCAGTCTGCTGCTCTAGAGTCTAAGTCTGGAAGCTCTGGGTTTGTTACTCAGAAACGCGCGCGCCAGAGTTAGCGCCAGAAAGCAGCTGAAAACTGAAAGTAGCTGGTTAGGAATGAAGAATGAGCAACAATGGGAGACCCCTCCAAGTTCTAGCTCCCCCCCACTAGTGTAGAAGTTGTTACTCAGCTAACCAGCCAATCAGAAAATAGCTATGGATCTATTTTCTGGCTGGCAGGGTTTTCTCGGTGAGCCCTGCCAGACGCCCGACAGCCCAAAACCCAGGCGTCGTCCGTTTTGCCTGAAAACTGGACCATACCATAATGCCGACGCTGCGAACGCAATCGTGCGGTCAGAATCAGCTAGAAAAATAGTAGCAAAGATTTATGGCTGCCCGAACCCAGGCAGTGCCTACGGTGGTCCATGATGCCGAACAGGGCCATACAGCATGCAACAAGGACCCTAGGCAGAGCATGACGATGCAGACGCGACAGGACGCGCTGGACGCATGCAGACAGCAATTGCGGTGGCAGTGACCGCCGGCAGCACGACCGCCGAGGAGGCCTGCCGATGGAGCTGAGCACGTCGCCGGAGAGAGGAGGCTCCAGCAAACTGGGAGTAGACCTCAGCGTGCGTCGGCTCCACCGGATGACGCTCCATCAGCGTCGAGTCTCGCCGTCAGTCATCTGCACGCCGATGTACACAAGCCGGGAAGACACAACAGAGCACAATGAGGGATGCGCAAAAAACGAACACACCCGCATGACTCACAGGCGTAGTGTACATGGGCGGGCAGAGAAACGGTCAACATCCAGACTCCCCCAAGGTACGCAGAGACGCAGGCAGAGACAAAGAGGGCAACTCACGGACGCACGCCGACTGAACTCACAGCCTTCTTGAACGAGTCCCGCTTCAGTGCCTTGGTCAGGAAGTCAGCCAGCTGTCGTGCTGTCTCAACCCATACGATGCTGATGCTGTCGTCATGCAACAACGAACGCACATAGTGATACTCAACTTTGATGTGCTTTGTGCGTGTGTGATGCACGCCGTCATTGTTGGCTATGGCCATGGCACTCTCATTGTCACAATGCAAGGTTATGGATGCAACAGACTGACGCAACTCGGACAGCAGACGACGCAACCACACACTCTCACACGCGCCTGAGCCAAGGGCGACGTACTCAGCCTCAGTAGTGCTGCGTGCAATGTACCCCTGCTTGCCACTGCGCCAGGACACAGCTGTGCCGCCGACCAGAAAGATCCAGCCCGTGCGACTCTTACCGTCTGGACTGCCGGCCCAGTCACTGTCGATGTAGCCCACTGCGACGACGGACGGCTGACGGCAGAACATGAGACCTCGCCGAGGGGTCACGATGACATAGCGCAGCACTCGGATCGCGGCCTCAAAGTGGAGGTGACGCGGCTCCTGAGAGAACTGGGCCAGGAGGTTGACGGCGAACGCGATGTCTGGGCGCGTCGCCGTCGCCAGGAACATCAGTGACCCGATGACCCACAGATACGTGGTCACATCAACTGGCTCCCCCACAACAGCTGGGTCATGACTCTTCAGTTTCACCTAGCCATTGGGTGATATGGGTGAAGATGCGCTAGGCACGAGGGGCAGGTCCTCGGCGAAGCGAGTAGACAGGGTCTACACATAGGCAGCCTGCTGGACGTGCAGGATGCCCTGGGAGCGATCATGCTCAAGCTCCAGGCCCAGGAAGACTCGGGCAGACCCGAGATCCTTCATCTGGTAGGCGGCGTGCAGCAAGTCCTTGACCCGCTGGATGGCGGCCGCATCTGGCGACGCAATGAGGAGATCGTCGACGTAGACCAGAACCGCGGCGAAGGTCTGACCTCGCGGGCTGACGAACAGTGCGGGGTCAGCGGTGCTGCACTGGAGGCCGCCACGGAGAAGCGTGCTGCTAATCTCCTGGTTTCAGCACCGAGGCGACTGTTTCAGGCCATAGAGGGCCTTCCGCAGCCGCCAAACTCTCCCAGTGCCGTCGTCGAAGCCTGGGGGCTGCGTCATATAGAGCTCCTCACCCTCTAGTGAGCCATGGAGGAACTCGTTGCTCACGTCCATCTGATGCAGCTCCCACCCGTGCTGGGCAACCAGGCAGAAGAGCGTCCGGGTAGTGGAGAACCGACCGACTAGGGCGAAGATCTGGTTGTAATCGACCCCAGGGACCTGAGCAAACCCCTTTGCTGTGAGGCGGGCCTTGTACTTGTCCAAGAATCCGTCAGGCTTCCACTTACGCCGAAAGACCCACTTGGCACCAATGGCCTTCCGACCTGGAGGGAGGTCGACGAGGTCATACACGTGGTGCTGTAGGATAGCAGCGAGCTCCTCGGCGCAGGCAACATCCCAATGTGCGGCCTCAGGGGAGGCTCGAGCCTCGCGTAGGGTGGAAGGGTCCTCCGGGCGCGCTGTGGACCGGACTGAGAGGGCGTGTGCATCACGAGCCCCAGGTGGGATGCGGGCGAGTGCAGCCACAACAGCATGCCGATGCTCGTGATGAAGCATGGCGTAGCCCAATGCAGAACC
>SZWC01013727.1:55233-68279 GCA_023375785.1 Penium margaritaceum | reverse complement strand
GTGGATTGAGACCCGTGATCCCGGTGGACTATACCGGTGCAACGAGGAGACCCTGTGGTTGTACTAGCGCTTCCGATGTTCGGAAAGTCGTGTGTGATGTCTGGATGTTGATTTTGAGGTTTTGTGCCACTGCTCCTATTTTCTCGGTGGTCGAGGCCCGGTCAATCGGAGAGTTGTTCCGGTGCCTCGAGGAGACCACCGTTATTGTTATTGTGGTGTACGCAGTGTGTTCTCCCCACTGACTCGTTTGGGCTCAGCGGCGCTGACGGGGCCCGGTGCGGCTAGCCCCTACTTAAGCCCGCTAGGGGCTCATTTGTACTCTCTCCTTGTTCTTTTATATTCAGCATTCCAGACTTAGCCAAATTCTTGCCGTTTTGCATCGCACTCACACACAGAGCTCATGTTCGTTTTTGCATGGGCCTGCATGCCCTAAAATATTTCCAATTACAGCTGGCTTCTACCCCTTTTCCCTTGCACCCCACAGGTACCCATGATCCTGTACCAGTGCGTACTCCCACGACCGTACCTGTGTCACCGATGGTCTCCTGCCTTTGTGCAAAGTCCTGCCTCACCTGCTCCTCCCATAACGATGGTCTCCTACCGTACTCCTGCCTCTGTGCAAAGTCCTGCCTCACCTGATCCTACTGTCACACCTAGTCCCATGTCTCCCACACACGCATCTCCTTGCACAGCATCACCAACTCCTTTGCCTTAGCCCTCACTAGCTGTGGTCGTGCCTATCCCAGAGCCTGAGGTGCCCCCCTCGAGCCCAGGTAACTCCCGTGAGCGTGCCGGTCGTCTTCAACCATTGCACTCCAGAGCCCATTGAGTGTGAGGTCCCACACCCAAGTACTCCACTCATAGCAACGCGAGTGGTGATCCCGGCACAGAGGCCCTAGGCGTGAGTGTCCCCACTGAGCACACAAAGGTACATCCATCGTGCCCCGTAGGGCACGATCTCGTCACTCGTGATGTTCATCTTGCTTGTGATGTAGCAAATGATCTTGTGGTCGTCAGACCTAGCACTGAGGCGTGTGCTCTAGCCACACAGAGCTCTCCCTCTATGGCGCCTGACCCGGGCACACTCATGGAAGCTCTCTCATCACAAGATGCTGATGCTTGGCATGCTGCGTGCGAGGATGAGCTTCGCGCCATCCGAGAGCACGGAGTTTACGAGCTAGTTGACCTTCCACCTGGAAAGAAGGCTATTCAGGTCTTGTGAATGACCATTCACAAGAAAGTGAAGCCGAATGGCTCACTGGAATGCCACAAGGCTCGCTTGGTCGTCAAGGGGTACTCTCAGATTGAGGGCATCGATTTCACTGACACCTTTGCCCCTGTCGGCCGCATGACCTCAGCTTGAGCTCTATTCGGCTAGAAGATTTTCACGGCTCAGCCACCTCGCTTTGAGGATGGTGAGAAGGTCTGGCACTTGCGCAAGTCCTTGTACGGCCTCAAGCAGTCTCCTCGGTGTTGGAACCAAGAGATCACTTGCACCCTGACTCGTGCGGGATATGTAGAGAGCAAAACAGGTCCAACTCTCTTCATCCACGGAACGCCTGAGCGGTTCACCGACATCCTGGTCTATGTCGACGACCTTCTGATCGTGTCTCCTTCACTGGAGGTCGTGAAGGAGGCCAAGGCTATCCTCCAGAGTGCCTACAAGATGAAGGACCTTGGTCCTACAACGGTGTTTCTTGGCATGGAGATCGTGCGAGACCACAGACGTCGGACGCTGCTGCTACATCAGGCCCGATACGCACGTGTTGTGGGAGAGCGCTTCATCGACCTCCTCGGCGTAGTGCCCACAGTTTCCACACCTCACGCCTGACGGACAAGATGCCCTGAAGGTGAACGATCCCACACAGCTGGGGGAGACAGTGGATGTGACCTTGTACCTCCGTCTCATCAGATCTCTGATGTACCTGGCCACAACCACAAGTCGTGACATGTTGGTTTATGTGCCACAGACATGTTGTGACCTCTGGCCTAGCTGCACGCTCATCACACTGACGTAGGTGACTGATGCTGGAGGGACATCGGTGCTGACGCTAAACCTCAAGTGGTGGTGACTCGTGGGCGTTCAGAGAAGACAATCCAGAGTCGCTCCCAGGATTGAGTGTTCCCCCTACCACAGCATCTCACAACATAAATTCTTGATGACACTAGGATTCCTAGTGGTTTTTGCTTGAGAAAGGGGGGATCGTGGCCGGGTTGTTCTTTNACTGATGCTGGAGGGACATCGGTGCTGACGCTATACCTCAAGTGGTGGTGACTCGTGGGCGTTCAGAGAAGACAATCCAGAGTCGCTCCCAGGATTGAGTGTTCCCCCTACCACAGCATCTCACAACATAAATTCTTGATGACACTAGGATTCCTAGTGGTTTTTGCTTGAGAAAGGGGGGATCGTGGCCGGGTTGTTCTTTTGGCCTGGACTTGCATGTTCTTGACAGCAGATTAATGTGGGGAACAGGTCCAGGTTTGACCCTAGCTCGGCATGGGTGAGAGCGAGGGTGGGCTCACTGCTCGCCCGCTCGTCACCTCGCCAGCAGCTCGGTCCAGCTTAACACCTATGTTTTTTGTTACTCACACACTTGCGTGTTTTCCTCTCGCAAAAACCGTCGTCGTTCATGGCACTTTGCCTCTTGCATGTTCGGTTCGTGTTTCCCTCGACCCTCGCTCTCCCTCCTACCTGGATCCTCTATCCTTTGGTATCAGAGCAGTGGAGAGAGGAGGTACTGAGCTCGTGAATCGAGCGCTCGATCCTGGTGTGCGGCCAATCTTCGTCGCCACCAACGCTTCCGCCGCCACTTCAGTCGCGAGAAGCACATTCACTCCTACGGCAGCTCCCTACCCTCGCCCATTCTGTGGCCGGCAACAGCAGGAGCTACGAGCGGACACTCGCAGGTGTTCGCTTCATTCACCCCCACGGGATAGCTCCCGTCCGCGGGTGCTGTGGATCTCAAATTGCCTCATCTGCGGCAGTAGCTTGAGCAGCAGCACCACCACGCCCTAAGTCGCAGCCTTCTCAGCTGCGACTACGACTACGATAGCAGCAGCTATGACGACAGCAGCCGTCGCATTCTCCTCATACACTGTCGCAGATACGCACCCGACAGCAGCAGCAGCAAAGAGACAGTAGTAGCAGCGGTAGCAGCAAAGCGACATCAGCAATAGTAAAAGCAGTAAGACGATAGTAGCAGCTGCTGCAGGTGCCGATCCACTTACAGCAGCAGCAGCAGCAGTAGCAGCAGCAAAGCGACAACAGCAGCAGCAAAATCAGCAAAGCGACACCAGCAGGAGCAGCAGTAGGTGCCGATCCACTTGCAGCAGCAGCAAAGCGACCGCAGTAGTAGCCATACATCTCTCCAGAGACGGCTGCTACAGTCTCAAATGTCGCACTTACAGCAGCAGTTGCAAAGGACGTCCGCCTTTCTCCACCTCAACTGCCACACTGGCGCACGGTGACATTCCAGACGCGGCCGCATTGGTGGAGTACTACAACGGGGGAACGTCGCACCGACGTGAACGACGTCGTCGCGGCATGAGCAGCGACCGGGGGTCCGAGTCCGCCTCAGCACGGTCCGCTCGCGCGTCACGTCATCGTCCGGTAAGCGTCTCCCCTTCCCATTCTCTTAGGGAGGACCCTCTGCCGTCCGGCGATCCCGAGGTTCCTGCTGCTCAGCCGCACTCAGCGTTCCTGCAGGACGTCGTTAGTCTTGTGGGTATCCTTACACGCACAACCTCAGCTATCATTGACGCAGCAGCGGCAGCCGCAGCCACCTTCGCCGCCGCCGCTAGAGCCTCGCGTGCTCATGCCGCCACCTCAGCAGGGCGCGTTGCAGACTCATACACAGAAGCCGCGGTTGTTGCTAGTCCCATTGCTGCAGCGGCTGCTAATATAGGCACACAAATATCTGCTGCAGCATCTGCCGTTGCCTCTGCAACGGCCTCAGCTACATCAGCTACAGCGGCAGCCGCTGCTTCCATTCGCACCTCCACCGCAGTCGCCATCACCACAGCCTCATTTGCTCCATCTGCCGCCTCCAGCCTCGTCACAGCAACCATCTCCATTGCAGCAGTCTTCTCTACTCTCGCTGTTGCCTACACCACTGGAGCCTTTGCTCTGGTGGTGCCCATTGCCTCCACCGTCTCTGTTCTTTTTGTTGCCTCTGCTACTGTGGTTCCTCCCCTCCTTGCTTTTCTCCGCAGCCCGTCCTCTTGACTCCCTTGTCTGCATATTATGCCTGCGTACCTTTCCTCTTCTATTCTTGCGGTGGCTTGTCCTGTCTGACTCGGGGTGGACTGACCTGCAGCATTTTGACTCTCTGCCTTAGGCAACCCCATTTTTCCCACGCCCACTGGGGCTGGGGAAACTCTGCCGAAATCTGTCCGGCAGAGCCCTCGCGTCATCACCATGCCTGGTGACGACGAGTCAGTCATAGCGACTCTTCAGCGCCAGCTGACCCTCGCTCGCGAGGCTCATCAGGAGGCTAAGGACCGCCTTAAGCTTGCTGAGGATAATCGCGCCGCTTTTGCTGATGAGGTCGCCGCCATAGTGTTGCGTCGCCTCCCTGCTGCGTTGGTTGGAACCAGTCACGCTCCTCCTGCAGGCACCTCTTCTTCTTCCTCTAACACTTCTGCTGTTGTGCCCACTGGCACTACCGCTGCTGCCGCCACTACCCCCCCCGCCTCGTTAGCATGACTTCTTCTCACAACCACCTTCCCTCTCCTCTGGGCTCGCATTCACCTCCTGGGAAGTGCGCTTTAGCGCGTGGGCTCAAGGGGAGCAGCTGTGGGAGTATTACTTCCCAGCTGTTGCTCCATTCACTCCCCTTGCATTTGAGTCTGCCCGTGCCGTGCGCGCCCTCATCGCTGCCGCTCCTGGGTCGCTGATTGATGATGTCGGCACGTTCAATGCTGATCCTGCTGTCCAGCGTCTTGCCGACCCTGTCGGTGCATATGCCATGTTGCGTCGTCGCACCACTGTCACTGGCCAGGCCGCTCAGAGCGCCCTCACAGTCCAAGTCAACATACTTCTCATGCGTAGTGACGAGACCGCTGATGCCTATTGGTCTCGCAGTCTCAAGCTCCTTCGCGAGCTTGGCAAAGCAGCACCTGACCAGCTCTCTGCTGTCCTCACCATGGTCAACGGCCTTATCCCAGAACTGTCCTACCTTCTTCGTGACGTCAAAGCTGACGAGCTACAGCAGCTTGCCTCATAGCCCGTTCCCCCGGATTCACCGCCAGGGGTAGGGGCTCTCTGGGACTTCACCCCTGAGCGCCTTGCTGCCTGGTGGACCAGTCTTCAGAACAAGCGCCTCCATCGCTCTTCAGTTACGGGTGTTGTTGCGCTCACCACTGCAGCAGCACCCTCCTTCTCCTCTGCTGCACCCTCCTCCCTCTCCGCTGCTGCATCTTCCCTTGCCTCTACCACCTCCTCTTCCTCTCCTGCCGCTACCCTCGCTTCCCAAGGTCGTGGCAAGGGCAAAGGGAAGGGCAAGGGCAAGGGCAAGGATAAGGGTGTTGTCGCTTCCTCTCGGGTTCCGGGCGCCGTTGTGTGCTGGAACTGTGGCTCTACTGAGCACTCTGCTCGTACTTGTCCGGTTCCTCCGGATGATCTACGTCTCGCCCGCGCCATGCACGCTCACTGGGCTCGCACCTCCGGCTCCTCCTCTACATCCTCACCCTCTGGCTCCGGTGGCCCGTCGCGCTTCTCCGCCCCGCCTCCGGCTCAGGCTTACTCCGCCTCTAGCGTCCCTTCTCCTCCACTGCCTGTTCCTTACCCTTGGGGCTGGCCACCTCCTTACGGTGCCCCTGCGTACTCTGGGCCCCCGTCCTCTGCCTACACCGCTCCACCGTGGTTCCCGCCTTCCTCCGGCGCATCTACTCCAGCTCCGCCGGCGTCAGTCGATGGCGACCGTGGTGATCGGGAGCGTCACCTCGAGCAGTCCCTCCTCCAGCTTCTTCGCCTTCGTGATCAGGGAGGTGAGGGTGTTGCACCGCTGGCCAGAGGTCTTGTGTGTCAGACTGACGTTGTCCTTCGTGGGGATCCTCCTGGTCATGTTCTAGGTGCTTTGCGTGCGTCTGTCCCGTGGATTGAGCATTGGCAGTCTGACTTTCTTCCTCGTTGTCTCTCCCTTTGTACCTTGTCTCCGTCCTCCATTGGCACTGTTGCGACGTCCACTGTGCTGCCCCCTATGCACCTGTCCAGTGGCCTCTGGGTCCTTGACTCCAGGGCTACTCATCATATGACGTCTGTGCGGTCCTCGTTCATCTCGTTAAGCCCCGTCGGATTTGTCCGCTTTGTTCGTACCGGGTCTGGTCAATTGCTGCCAGTTCAGGGTGTGGGTGTGGTTCGCTTTGTTGGCCCCAGTGGCGCACTATATCTGCCTGACGTTTTGTACGTGCCTTCGCTGGAACTCAGCCTATTGTCTGACTTCACTGCTAGCGGTGGTGTTGGCATAGTCTCTCTTCGCTCCTCCCAACGTGCTGTTCTTCGTGGTGTGCGCTGTGGCAAACTCTACCGTGTCCCCTTGCACGCCCCCTCCGCTCCAGCCGTCAGCGCTGCCCTTGCTCACGTTGCGCCCTCCCTCACCCTTGACCTTGTCCGCCTCGTGCATCGTCGCCTTGGTCATGTTCACACCGATGCCGTTCATAGCATGCTGCGTCTCGAGCCTGCTCTTGGTCTCTCTCTTTCTACCTTCCCTGCCCCTTGCCTTGTAGACTGTCTTGACTGTGCGCAAGGGAAAATGCATCGGTCTCCTTTCTCTCCTTCTGAGTCTCAGTCTTCCCATCCACTTGATCGTGTTCATGCGGATGTCATGGGGCCCTTGCCTCATGACCTCCTTGGTGACGTGGGTCGCTACGTCTTATGTCTTACCGATGACTTTTCTCGCTTTCGCTGGGTGTTCGCGCTCCGTCAAAAGAGCGACGTTTGCTCTGTCATAGAGGCATGGCTTGTCCAGGCTGAACGTGCCTATCAGCGATCGTTGCGCATCTTCCGCAGCGACCGTGGCGGCAAATTCCTTGGTCCCACTGCTCGTCTCCTCGAATCTCGCGGGGTGTGTCTGGAGACATCTGCTCCGTACACACCCCAGCAAAACGGTGTCTCTGAGCGTTGGAACCGGACGCTTGCCGATGGTGTCCGCACGCTCCTGTCTGAGTCCGGCTTGCCGCCACTCTTTGCCTTTGAGGCTATGTGCTACATGACGTGGGTCTGGAACCGTGTTCCCCACGGTCCCCTTCCCCGTACCGTCACCCCGTTTGAGCGCTGGCATGGCCGTCGTGCTGACCTTTGCCTAGCTCGGGTCTGGGGTAGTATCGCTTCTGTCTGGCTGCCGGAGGATCTTCGTGATGGCAAACTGTCCCCTCGTGGTCGCCTGTGCCCCTTTCTCGGGGTGTCTTCCCAGTCCAAAGCATGGCGCTTCTGGGACCCTGTCCGCCAACGTGTCGTCGAGTCTCGCGACGCCTTGTTTTTTGAGTCGGTCTTCCTTCATGACCTCGATCGCCTTTCCCCGGCCTCCTCCCTCCTACCCCTCTCTCGGTTGAGGGGGGATGTCGGTCCTGCCATTCCGGCAGTCCCTATTGCCTCACCGCAACTCTCATCCTCGTTGCAGTCCTCGTCGTCTGGGTCTGTCCCTATCTTCTCTACGTCTTCTTCTCCCGACGTATCGTCCGCATCCAATTCCTCTGACGCACCTTCCTCTCCAGTCACCAACTCTCCCCAGTCTGCCTCTCCAGTCACCGACTCTTCCCTGTGAGCCCCGTCTCCCGCTGTCTCGTCCAGCTCGGGCACACCTCCAGTTGCCACTTCACCTACAGTCTCTCCCGTTCGGGTTTCTGACCCGCCTCCGCATGTCACCACTGGTCCTGCTCCTGCCTCCCCCTTCGTCCAGGGGGGGCGCCTTCGTGCACTACCACATCGTTCTAGCACTTCCCTCACCTCAGCACGTCCTCCTCACTCTCAGACTGCACACCCCCCTGTTCACCCTACCGGCATGGATGCGTTGGGCTTAGCTTGTGGGGTTGTCCACCCTAGTTCCACCCTTGGCTACACGCTCCTATGTTCGGAGCATAAGCGAGCCTTGGAAGCTGCCGTCTTGAGTAGTATAGCTGAGTATCACGCCACAACGGCCACCACTGTCTTGCCCCCTGAGCCTTCCACTGTGCGTCAAGCACGTGCAGCCTCTGACGCACAGCAGTGGGAGGCTGCGATGCGTGCTGAGCTCAACGCCCTTGATGATCATGCGGTTTATGAGCTTGTCGATCTGCCACCTGGGCGCAAAGCCATCGACACTCGTTGGGTCTTTCGGCGTATAAACCCAGTGGTGCACTCGACAAGTACAAGGCGCGCCTCACAGCTAAAGGGTTCTCCTAGGTCCCAGACATCGACTTCGACGAGACGTTTGCACCAGTCGGGCGATACACCACAGCTCGAGCACTATTGAGTCTTGTGGCCCACCACGACTGGGAGCTGGAGCAGATGGATGTGAACAATGCGTTCCTCCACGGACAGCTGGATGAGGAGATTTACATGGTCCAGCCACCTGGCTTCTCCGATGGCACCAACCGAGTCTGGCGACTGCGGAAGGCACTCTATGGCTTGAAGCAGTCGCCTCGGTGCTGGAACCAAGAAATCACATCCACTCTTGAGAAAGGAGGATACCGACGTAGTACGGTGGATCCCTCTCTCTTTGTAACTCCGCCCTCAGTCCCCTTCGTGGCTGTTCTCGTCTATGTGGATGACCTGCTGATCGCGTCGCCCAGCCAGGCTGTTGTTATGTCAGTGAAGACGCTCTTGCAGTCCGCGTACAAGATGAAGGACTTAGGGACTGCCTGAGTCTTCTTGGGCATGGAGCTTGAGCGCGACCGTTCTCGTCGCACGCTTCATGTTCACCAGGCTGCGTATGTTCGTAGCCTGGGGGAGCGATTCGCCTCTCAGCTTGAGTCCACTCCCACAGCGTCGACACCCATGACCCCAGCAGGACAGAGGCTGCTGAAGACAATGGATGTGTCTAAGCTGGGGGAGACAGTCGACATGACAGACTATCTTCGCGTCATTGGGTCACTGATGTATCTGGCTACGACGACCAGGGCAGATGTCGCCTTCTCGGTGAACTTCCTTGCTCAGTTCTCACAGGCTCCTAGAGCACTACACATGGAGGCAGCACTGCGTGTCGTCAGGTATGCTCTCTCCACTACACGCACCGGGCTGTGCTATCAAGCGTAGCCGTCGATTGTAGTGGATGGATACACAGACAGCGACTGGGCACATGACACCGACGCTCGGAGTCGTACAGGTTACATCTTCCTCGTTTGAGGGACTGCCGTGTCATGGAAGAGTGGCAAGCAAGGTTGCATGGCACGCAGCTCCAGTGAGGCTGAGTATGTTACACTAGGTGCAGGTACCTGCGAGAATGTGTGGCTCTGTCCCTTGCTACAGCAACTTCGCGTTCCCATTTGCTGTATCACCTTACATTGTGACAACCAGAGCATCAAGGCCATTGCCGAGCACGATGGCATGCATCACACACGCACAAAACACATCGATGTTGAGCATCATTTTGTGCGTGAGCGCATTGCTGCAGGTGATGTCCAGATCGTCTGGGTCGACACACGACAGCAGAGAGCTGACTTCCTCACGAAGGTACTCAGCAGTAACGTCTTCAAGGCAGCTTTGCACGCTGTTGGGTTGTTGTGTTCGCGTGGTGATCCTGGGTGAATGGTTGTCCCCTGTTTTTGTACAGTCGCATGTCACGTCTTGTGACGCTCGTGTCAGTTTGTGTCTGTGTGCGTCGGCTGTGGGTCATGGGGGAGTGTTGGTTTATGTGCCACAGACATGTTGTGACCTCTGGCCTAGCTGCACGCTCATCACACTGACGCAGGTGACTGATGCTGGAGGGACATCGGTGCTGACGCTATACCTCAAGTGGTGGTGACTCGTGGGCGTTCAGAGAAGACAATCCAGAGTCGCTCCCAGGATTGAGTGTTCCCCCTACCACAGCATCTCACAACATAAATTCTTGATGACACTAGGATTCCTAGTGGTTTTTGCTTGAGAAAGGGGGGATCGTGGCCGGGTTGTTCTTTTGGCCTGGACTTGCATGTTCTTGACAGCAGATTAATGTGGGGAGCAGGTCCAGGTTCGACCCTAGCTCGGCATGGGTGAGAGCGAGGGTGGGCTCGCTGCTCGCCCGCTCGTCACCTCGCCAGCAGCTCGGTCCCGCTTAACACCTCTGATTTTTGTTACTCACACACTTGCGTGTTTTCCTCTCGCAAAAACCGTCGCCGTTCATGGCGCTTTGCCTCTTGCATGTTCGGTTCGTGTTTCCCTCGACCCTTGCTCTCCCTCCTACCTGGATCCTCTATCCTTACTGACCGCAGACGTCGGACGTTGCTGCTGCATCAGGCCCGATACGCACGTGTTGTGGGGGAGCGCTTCACCGACCTCCTCGGCGTAGTGCCCGCAGTTTCCACACCTCACGCCTGACGGGCAAGATGACCTGAAGGTGAACGATCCCACACAGCTGGGGGAGACAGTGGATGTGACCTTGTACCTCCGTCTCATCAGATCTCTGATGTACCTGGCCACAACCACAAGTCGTGACATCGCCTCTGCCGTCAACCTCCTTGCCTAGTTTTCGCAGGCTCCACGCGCTAGAGCCCTTCACGCGGCTGTGCAAGTGGTGCGGTACATGGTCTCCACACCGCACCTCGGACTCTGCTTTCGCCGGCAGTGTTCGGTGGTCCTTGACCGCTACACAAACAATGACTGGGCCTGGAGCCCACATGGACGCAGTCGCACCGGTTACATGTTCCTGCTCGGTGGTACTGCTGTGTCCTGGTGCAGCGGGAAGCAGGGCTGCATTGCACGTAGCTCATCGGAGGCAGAGTATGTTCCTCTGGGTGTATGGGCTGCTGAGGCATTATGGCTACAGCGCCTGTTCCTTGAGCTGGGTCAGTCAGTACGTGCCATTGTGCTTCGCCGCGAGAAGCAGAGTGTTCTTGCCATTGCGGAGAACTCTGGAGTCTTTCACGCTCGCACGAAGCACCTTGCGGTCGAACATCACTTTGTGCATGATCGTGGTGGAGCAACACGTGATCTCCGTCATATGGGTTGACACTGACATGCAACGTGCTGACTACTTGACAAGGGCACTAGCACGCGAAAAGTTCCTGGTGGTCATTCGTTCTGTTGAGCTTCGCCCCTTGATTGAGATTGGTTGAGTGTGGGATGTGTCTGTGTCCGAGTCACATCTGTCTTTGCTCTCATTGTTGTGCTCGTCTCAGTGTTGCATGTGTAGCATGGGGCTTGGACGACGGTGGAAGATTTTGAGCTCACTTTTTGGATCTTCCTCGCTGCTCAAAGCTCTACCCTTCGTGCAGTGTCCTCTTTTGTCAGCATGTAATGGAAGATGCCGGTACACTGCCCTCAAAAGTCTGTCATTATTGTGGCACATGCAACCTGCTACAATCTGTTTAAAACACTTGTGCCAAGCAGCAAACCCAGATCTCATGTTTGCAACAGTGCAGTAGACATTTGCATGACTGAATTGCTGAGATGGAAGCCAACATGACAGCCAGGATGACCCCTAATTCTCTAGAGCTGAAGAAAATTGCTACTCTATCATTATCCATCAAATGGTCCGTCAGTCCAGGCACAGGGACTGTGCCGGGTGCTGCGGAGCTCACACATCAGAGCAGCAGAAGAGTGCGGAGCAATGTACACCTTATCTGTACAGGACCAGTGCTTTGCACTTTCACGTATTGGGATGTGCACAACATCGCACCCAAAGAACACGGCTTCACAAGCCACTTCTTGCAACTAAATTGCCTTCGAGCAGATGCCTCTGCATGCGGGTACACCACCGCACCAAATAGCTCCGTGTTTTCAACTCAGGCTCTACTTACTGCTTCAGCTGTTGAGCAGCCGCCACCAGCATTGCAGGTCCAAGCCCTGCCACCACCAGTGTGAAGCACACCAGCAGAGAAAAGTCGGCTCCCTCTTATCTGCAGACGGTACACTGGCTGTTTTCAGCCCTCTCCAGCTGCCGTCAGCAGTCCTGCACCCCTCGAGCACTACCCGACGCACCCTTGCACAAAGCGTCGTACCTTGCATCCTACAGCTGTACACAGCAGCAGCGCGGCACTCCAGCAAGGACGGCGTTGGCCAACTGCAGGCGTGTGAACCCTCTTTTTCACGGCGGGCGTCACTGCACGACCCCATCAAAACTGTGAAACTGGGTCTGCCACGGCGCACCCAGCCCCACCTCTCCAGACAAGAGGCAGGAAAACGCACTCAGACCAGTGGCCGCCACTCGCTCTGGTGGGGATGCACTTGAGAGCTGCCTACAGCTGCAGCAGCAGCGGCAGCGGCGGCTGTTGCGGCGACATCGCAGATGGACGCGGCAGCACAGGCATGGTCAGTGACTGTGACGGGCGCAGCAGCAGCGAGCGGCAGGCGGGCGACGTAGGCGGAGAAGCGGCGCAGGTTGTCGCGCGCGATGGTGGCCAAGTCCTCCACCTCCGTCGCATCCACCACTTCCCACAGATCATCACTCCGCACACGTGCCAGACCCCGCCGGCAGAACGGGCACGACTGCGACCGTGCGTGCCTGCAGCCACGAATGCAGAGAAGGGGAGGGCAGGCGCCAGCGCCACAACACCATGGATGAGGAGCAATGTGAGCAAGCTGGCAATAACCATGACTGGAGACACATGGTGGAGCACCAAACACCTTCTCACCCGTACTTGTGCCAAACGCCACGAGCCACATACGAGGGAAGGCATGCAACATGAAGAAACAAACAAAGAGAGTAAGACGAGACCAGCCTAAAGCATGTTGAGGAGTGGCAGTGGGGTGGGTGGGTTGGGGGACGGAGTGGGTGGGTTTGGAGACGGAGTGGGTGGGTTTGGGGACGGATTGGGTGGGTTTTGGGGACTGAGTCAGTGGGTACGAAGTCGGAGTGGGTAATTTGGGGTGTAGGTAGGGACACTGAGTGGGTGGCTTGTAGGCGGGGGGTGGGTGGGTGTGGGTAAGTTAC
>SZWC01013727.1:22365-39146 GCA_023375785.1 Penium margaritaceum | reverse complement strand
GGAGAGAGAGAGAGAGAGAGAGAGAGAGAGAGAGAGAGAGAGAGAGAGAGAGAGAGAGAGACCAAGGATATGGTTGTGGCAGTAATTACACCAACTACAAGAGATTTCGAGAACAAACGTGTCTACAACAATGACAAATACAAAACAATATCAGTGAAAGTGGGCACCATTGACAAAAACTAGCCTTGGTTTGGGTTAAGGGTAAGACTTTATGTGGGATGGAGTTCACATGTAGGCATCACGTCGAGGGCTTGGGCTCCGCTCTTGGTATTTTACTATTAGGAGTAACCATGGGTGGATCAAGTAGAGCCACAAGTTGCTCAGTTGGAACCAAAGGTAGCCAGAAGTAAGCGCACGTAGGAGGCACGGGTGGCGAGGAGTGGCCAGCAGTGGCCATTGAAAGCCAGAGGTGGTGAGACGAGGCCGGGAGTGGCGAGAGGTACCCTGTGATGGCCCAAGGTGGCCTGAAGCGGTCACACATGGCGAGAGATTGTCACATGCCACATTTTCTCCAGCTTATATATCTCGTGACCAGCCACTCAGCTAGCCTTTGGGCTGTCCTTGGCCCTGAGCTATTTAGTCTAGGCTCCCATCACCATACTGTGTTGAAAACACTATTCTTGCCTTCAATTGTGTCAAGTGGCTCAATGTTTCTCTCACTTGTGCACACAAAGCCATCTCCTCGTCTTTATCCTGCACTTTCTACATGGTATCAAAGCCATAAGAGAGTGTGTATCATGCATCTTGTGCGTCATCTAGGAGGGAAAGAGCCCTTTTTGGCTCACCTCTGGATATCCTTCTCCAGACCAAGGTGGTTTTTGCCTTGGCCGCCACTGAAACAATACTCTGAGGTTCAATATTCAAAGGTGCCAACCACGACACATGGACATGCCATCTTGGCTCTCCTCTCGCCAATGCCAATGTGTTTGGACATGTCATCGGAGCTGTCACCAAGCTATCCTCCAAAGCTCACGAGAGACTCGTATGGTGTGGGAAGGCAACAAGAACAAGTCTATGTTTATAATTGACAGAGCTCTTGACTATATGCGACCACGATTTGTCAAAAGCCACGTTGGGCAAGATGAAAGTAGAACACATCAAAGCTTCTTTTAATGGCACGTTTGATCTCCTTGGCCACATCTTTGACATTGTTACATGCATTGTATGCACTAAGAGCATTCGTTTTAAACTCAAGGCCATCAATGGTGACGTGGTTCACAAAGTTGAAGTTCTATTCACCCTATGCATGCTCAATGGCCTAAAGTCGGAGTGCGATGTCCTCAAGCATTACCTATGCCATATCAAAAAAGACCTCCTCACATTTGACAAATTTGTAGGGTGCCTCATCAAAGGAGAGAAGGAAGTCAACCACAAAAGGGCTCAAGAGTGGTCTCCTCCAACCAGGAGAAGTACTCATCAACGCGTGGACCAAAGACCAAGTGTTCCTTTAAAGAATGAAAGGGCACACAATTGAGAGGTGTTTCCACACACGTGAAGCCGGGTGGTAAAAGACATGACAAAGACGCACCATGTTTCACAAAGGGTGATCCGGGATCCAACTCCACTAGCAAAGGGATCATCAAATTCAAGACATTTTATGAAAGTTTTGGTTTATTGGCTTGCACTGATGCATGTCCAACCCTCTCATCCACGAAGGAAAACAAACATGTGTTATGAACCGGATGCACATCACACATCTCACCGTCTCTAGATGCGTTCTGAATGTACGAGACAAATGCATCATAAGAGATTTTTTTGGGCTTTAATCCCAACATTACCGAAACAATTCAAGGTCGAAGAACAGTAGAAATGCAAACTTTGTGTGTTCCCCTGGTTCTAGATGGGACACTTCATGTACCCAGGAGAACCCACAACCTCGTCTTTGTCTCTGTCCTCGATAACAAGGGGCTACCATAATCCTCCACAAGGGAAATTTCACCATTTGGAGAAAGAAAGATTAGACTGTTCCATCCGGAACACATGAGAAGAAACTTTGGGTCTTTAATCCTCCAAGCATAAACACATATGTAACATCTACTGGGAAGGGAGAACCGAAGACCACAATTTGTCGCTCCATTGAGAGAGTTGTCACCGTGGGACTGAATTGTTCTACATTTTTTGGCCCTTATGCAGAAGATAGTGTCCTCCCTCAAGTGACGGCCTCAAAAGATACATGATGTATCTAGCATCGCCGACCTGGTCATCTTCACCACACAGCTAAGCTTCATCTCTTGTAAGGAGCCACATGGATGCAAGTAGAAGAGGTCAACACTCTTGCAAACCCATGCTATACCTTTCTTGAGGAAAAGCAAAACACGATCAAGCCGGCCACTCCAACTTGTCCACATGGATGTATTCATTCCATTCTATAATCCATCCAAAGGGGACTGCCAGTATGCTATTCGATCGTGGATGACTTCTTGCTACACATGAGATATTTATGCTCAAGACTAAGACGGATGTCTTCTAGCACTTCAAGGAGTCCACGCATAAATGTGAGACCCAATTTGGAGGGCCCATTCACCATTGGAATGGAGAGTGGTGGAGAGTTTGTGAATGAGAAGATGAAGAATTTCCCAGTAATACAAGCATTTTCAATTATCATCTGGCCTCAAACAACCCTCAACAAGATGGGCAGACTGAACATGCCAACATGACGTTTTTTGCAAAGGTTTGTTGCGTGTTCCAATAGTGGACACTCTCACTAAAGTGGTGGAAGGATACGCTGATGCATGCGGTATACATGAAGAGCATGTGCTCCTCATAAGCGCTTGGAGGACAGACTCCTTTTGTATTGTGGAGGAATAGTTCTATAAGTGCCTTCCTTTTGCCAAGGTTCTGGAAAACTTGTGTATATCAAAACTTGTACCACTCAGTATGCAATGCTTTCATGTTCTGACTAATCCCGGGACAAAGGCTTATTGTTTTCTTATCATGCGACAAACAAATTCATCATGAAGTGAGAGGCAGAATCTGACAAATCTGTTTGTGGTTTTCTAATGCTTGTATCTCAACCTCCTAGGATCCTCTTCATTCTCCAGCAACAAGCTACAATTTCATCAACATAGCTGGAATCAACAACACCCACATCTACTAGCTCAGGCAACGGTGGTGGATTGAGCACAAGTGGTTGCTCGCACGACCAAGCAACCAATGCACGCCCTTCACGATCCTCCCCTAGAGTTACTGAAGCGAAAGATGAAGGGCCAAAAAATTTGCCAAAAGAACCCCTTTTACTGACCAGCCAGCTCTCAACCTGCATCTTCACGCCATTCTCATGCATGAGGTCGTCAAGATGCAGGTTACCCTCGCCCACACGTACAATGCCCCATTGAGTACAAACTACCTCATCCCATGTCGATTTGCATCCTCTTATGTTGATGGCATTGTACAGTTGATGACAAAATATGGCTACAGTATTTGTGTAACCTTTATTGTTAGGCCACAGACCTCCATTCCCACAACCCATGGGCACCTGATATTGCTGGAAGAGCACAAGTGCAAGATCAAATGACATGCGGCTCCACCTTGGCCCTCTCCAAACAACAAGATCCACCTTCACTCTTTCACCGATAAACATACGCACCCAAGGATCCAGAGAAACATCAGTCAGAAAAACTTCTCCATGACAACCTTGCGGCCAGGCGGCTCCGGCAAAAGATCGACTGGAAATTCCCAATGACCTTCTCCTATCTTTGAGTCAGGAATCTCAAAGGTGGTTGTCCTTGTGTACCAAGTGAAAGAGTGACATGATCCTAGACGTAATCCCCCCCCCCCAACTTCCCTTGGCCTATTGGTCAAATTTTATGCAAATAGTGTATAGGAGAAAGATACACAATCACCACCAGACTCCTAGAAAGAAGGGAAGGTTCTTGAATGTAATGGAAACACGACTACTTGTGGCCTATAGTATAACGACCTATGTATTTGCATGCCGTTCGACCAAGGGTACATTGGTCACTTGCCGCGACCTCTTGTTACCTGCTCCCGAAAGCTTACATACATTGACGTCGAGAACTTAGAGTACATGTGTATTGAGGCTCTCGAATCCTAAAATCTTCTTGTACATGTCTTCGATAACGTGAGAATTTCACTCGGTGCCTCCCATAGTGTCAAGTGTTGCCTGGGTGGGCAATGGCCGAGGCGAAGGGTTCGCCTAGCCCGAGGGGTCTGTCACAAGGCTGGTTGTCAAGTCCGTTGGTGCTGTGCTTTTCACTGATAAGGTTAACAATACTGCTTGCTTTGCTTGTACTCTCCCATTGACCGCATACTCTTCATCCTCCAACACCATAGTCTTTGCCTGTCACTAGTTCTGCTTGTCGGGTGCGCTCGCTTTGATCACCATTGTCTCTACAAGGACTGCAAACTTTTTCATGCCGGAGATATACTGATGAGTTTTGCAAGATAGTCCCCTTGAATTGAATGCGTTTGCTACCCCTCTAATACAACTGCAATATGATACCAAAGGCTTAATAGAGCATAGTGTAGATGGTTCATCGGGATGAGGTATGGAGCAAAAGATAATGCAGGGAATTTGGATACCAATCTAGTAGTAATTGTGATTGATGACAGATATTGAACATGTCAAGAGCATTTTTACAGTAGCGATAAATGCAATGAGGCATATGTTGGGTCTTTGACACACAATTCAAGCGACGCATGCACCACCGCTTTGTGATTGGTCGCTTCCAAAACCTCTGTTGGGGCCTCACTGGGTTTTAGAAACGTTCACGTGCGGTTTTCTACATGTCTATTGTCGTCGAGAAGTGGATTGAATGGTATCTAAACATTTATACGCTTTGCAACGCTCCTTTCAACCCTTTTGGAAAGTAGTGGAATGTGTCAAAACCTTGAGTAACGGAGCACCGGAGGCCATTGTAAGGTGGCGAAATGCCCTTGTCCGATCAGCGTCAAGCTTCTAAGGTCGGTGTGCGCTGGGCCAGAAACTCAAGGACAAAACACCCATTCGTGGATTTTAGGGACTCATGTGCATTTGGGTCGTAACATATTGGAAGAATCCCCGTTTTTAAGGCGTGTGGAACATGGATGGTTCACAAAGATGATGTATGGAGAAGAAAACGGTTTGAGGAATCGGGACACTTTGAGAACTTGTGTTTAGCATTAAGTGTGCTTCAACAACAAGTGTTGAACATGTCAAGCGCGTGTGCACAACGACATAATTCACAATGAGGAATGTGTTGGGTCTTGGACACTTGAGTCAAGCCATACGTGCGTTGCCATGTTGTGAGTGGTAGCCTTGAGGAACTCCACCAAGAAGTCGGTGGGTTGTAAGAATACTGAGGCACGGTTTTCTAAGATTCTAACATTGTTGAGAAGTTCACTAGATAGTATTGATGTACCAATATAGCTTACGACAATTTCTTGACCCTTCTATCCATGTTCCTCTATCCATGTTTTGATACTCCTTGGTTGACTTCTGGACGATGCTAGACTTTAAGTGGAACCACACTTCGACAGTTTTCAACCCCCCTGACTTCTCGGCAGAGATTCTTGAAGCAACCAATCATGATATGACGTCGCACGCATTGCTCGACTCGAGCGTCCAAGACCCAACATATGCCGCATTGTGATTCTCAATGTTGTGTACATGCACTCCACATGTTTGACACTTGTCATTGAAGTGCACTTAGTAAAACTGTCTAATTGTCCCAATTATTTTTATCGTCTTTTGCTCCACACCTCGTCCCAAAAAAAGAATCAGGCTCCGCTTTGCCTCATATTTGGGAGGCTTCCAATATGTGATGTTCCATTCGTACTTGATTTCCTGAACACCGACTGCCCATTCATGCCCCACCGCACATGGACCTCAAGAGTTTTATCCTGATTGACCGAGGGAATTTTGGCTACTTACTCTGACCTTTTGTGTTCCGATCCCAAAGGTTTGTACACATTCAAGCACTTTCTAGAAGGGTCGATCAAAGTGTCGCGAACCGTATTGATGTTTTTATCATGTTTTGTTGAATTCTTGACCGGATCTTGAATTTTATGAAGTTGCACCTCGATTTCCTTGAAACTGCAAGACTTCTTGGTGGGTTTTCTTGAAATGACAACGCATGGTGCACAGTCCCACATATCACTAGACTCTAACACTCCACACCTAACATGCGCCTTGTTATACTTCTTCCCGTTGCTTATATGCACTTGATATGTTCAAAACTTGTCATGAAAGGAAATTCTTGCTAAATGAAAGCTATCCTATTGTGTCAATTCCTCAAATTGTCTTCCACATTACACCTCATGGCTGTGAACCTTCCACGTTCCACTTGGTGTAACAATCTTCACAAGGGAGTAGCAGTGCTGGAAGTCAACCACAAGGCAAAAAGTTTACATGAGTCTTCAGCGCATCTCCAACGTTCAAACATTTGTAGACTTTTCGACGACAGCAGTGAATGGAGAGAGCACACCTGGTGATAAGTAGTAGTAATGGAAAAACTCTCATGTGACAGAGGATCAACAATACATTGTAAAAAACTCTCTCTAGAAAGACCTAATCAACAGCGACAACTCTTGCAGTCAATGGTACAATACCGACGACCCTATCGGCCAACTTGGTGACTGACCCCTCAGGTTGGACGAGCCCTTCGCCTCCGCCGTTGTCCACCAAGGTTACACCTGGCACGATGGGAGACACCGACGGACAGGCTCACAATAATGAATATTTATACCATAAGACATCAGGATTTGAGAGCCTCAACACCCACGGGCTCTAACAACTCAACGTGGCAAGGCATGAGCTTCACAATGCGCATGCCCAGAAAGTATTACTTACTAAGAGAAACCTCCAACTCTTGAGCAATCCCCAATTTTGACCGGCAATTATTTAGCCGTTCCATCCTTCAAGCTCTAGGACCAACAGTTTGTACGTGGCTGACGAATTTGGAGGTTTACTTCATCGCTGTCTGGTTCAACAGTGAGAGGGAGAATATTGACCTCTTGGCACCAGTTTTAGCTGGAACAACTTTGAGTTGCTGGTCCAGTCTAAAAACTATCCATGACAGGAAGAGACATGCAGAGCTAGATCAATGGCTCAGATAACTGCTCTCACACCGCCAAACATGATCATTCCACCTCTTGAGCAAATCCATCCAACATGTCATGACTCGTTGACTCTACCGGACATTTGGATAGACTTTGCATGTGCCAAATGTGCACGCTTTGGAAACATGAAAAAAGAACATTCTGATGCATATTATAGGCTTCAACATCCGCACGAGTAGTCTAGTGTAGCACAATATATATAGATTTTACGTGAAATCACGACTGGCTTTGTCCTTGCCCCATGAAAACTCCATTTCTACTATAAGAACTACCTCGGGCTTGACAATGTGCATGTTATCTCCATGTGTGGCATCTAAGATGACTTTCCATGAATGATCACAACCTCTGATTGCATTGACAGTGCTGACTACAATGCTCGTATGCAGGAATCCAACAACAATTAGAAGCTACAACTTGAATCCTATCAGAGGAGAGTCGTAGTCGACAAAAATCTCAACCTTGATGGAAACTGACAATGTCGATCAACACAGTCAATGGCTGTTATGGACTTGCTAGAAGCCGGGATACATCTTGTACGATTGTCCGGGTCGTCAACAACAGGCAAAAAATGGAGGATAGTTACAGAGAAAGAATGAGGATTTGGGAAGCTGTAAAGGGCAACAATAGAAGGCAGAAAAAAAATGTCAATAGGAGGAATCCGTGGACACCCATCGTTGACTGATCACCCATCTTAGCGGCTCACATCACCACATATGAGGGTTCTTGAGATCGAGAAATTGATGAGTGGTACAAACATCACCGAATGGTGATACCACTACAAGTACAACGAAAGGGGTTGTAAAATCCACATAACAGTACTGACACTACTAGGTGGAGGAGCTTCTTACCGTTTTGTAAGAAATGACGTGGTTTAGAAGTTTGATATGTCAACAAAATTGAAGCGTTTGAAGGGAAGAAACCAATGGATGGCTATGGACCCTTCAATTTTATGAGTTTATGTGACTTCAAATCAAAAAGTTGCATTACGGAATGGTCAGGAGAAATTGTCGAACAAGCAAACATAAAATCATAATCGGGCAAGGTTCCTTGCACCGACATAACCGTATGTAGACTAGAGTAACAGAGCAGTGTACGTTAAGATTAATGGAACAAAAATACACCTCTCCTTGGCCGAGCAACCCAGGGTGCAATGGCGGTCACGAGAAGAAGCAAATGAAGAACAGTAGAGGAGGTTGCATCCATCATAAAATTTCAGCTGATATCACTCAACGTCGCTGAAATGTATGTGCAAGGGGGAGCACAAGCATGGCTTGTCAATGTGGAAACCAAGGAGGTAAAAGATGACGTACAAGAAAACACCAAGATGTATGCCTCGATACATGATAATTTTGTAGCTGTTTTGCAGTTGTTCCTTGTCAATGAGCTTGAAGGTTCCCGCCCCATGAACTGCCCCTAGAGCTAGCTCCAGAACACATTGTCGATCAACAGATAAACCTGATGGCTGATAGCAGACCAGAGATCAAGTGAACCCATCGGATGAATGGCTATGAGCTGACAAACAAAAAAGTAGCCGCATAAGATGCTTGATCAGGGATTCATTAGGCCATCCATGTCGTGTTACGCAACACTTGTATTCTTCATGAAAAAAGGAGGCTAGACAAAGAAGTGCGTATATACTGGGCATTGAATGATACCACCATGAAAACCGATATGCCCTTCTTGAAGCTGATGAAATATTTGACCAACTATGCATGACAAGAATTTCCACCAAAATCGGCCTTCACATTGTATGTCATCGGATCTGCATATCCCAGGAAGACTTGTCTACATTAGTTATGGTCATTTTGAATGTACAATTATGCCCTTTGGACTTATGAATGCCCATGCTGTCACAGTTTGCACGACATAAGTGGTTGTTTTGGGTACCATGATCTAGATTCCTTGTTGCTTATGTAGTGATATTGGTGCTCAACAAGACAATACATAACATTGATTTTGTTTCACAGGTTCATGTAGATTGTAGATCCTCATCCATAGGAAGATTGAAGCAGATCTCTCCTTGTAGACAGATGATGTGACTGCTTTAGACCTTGTGCATGTTGGAGATGATACACGTAGGCCAGGTAGGTTTAGGTAATCCTATCTATCATGTGCTTAGCGTGAATTGGGTAACTCCCAATCTCCCCCAGACTTGGAAAAGGGTATGTGCTACCTTCTGCGCATAGCTACACCCTATTTACAATCCAGGCCCTTTCTACTCCAAGGGCCTGGATGCCAGAAGTATATCGGGTCATTGCCGAGGAATTTTATCACAAGATATGGACCCAAAAATACCATAGCAAAATCTGTTATGCCTAGAATAGTCCATCGACTGCTGCATTTACTTTATTCGTGGATAAATACTCCAACACCTGTAACGTTTATGGCGGTAGTGTACACCATTCATTGACCATACTCCAAATAATTCATTATGTGTATCTTGACAACATCTTGGTGTACAATCGCATCCCGGAGGAGTAACATGGAAATCTCAAGAAGGTTCTTGATACTTCACAAAGAGAGATTATGAGGAAAATGCTAGAAGTACAACTTCTTTCATCATTTGATCAAGTATTTGGGCCACATCATCGGCAACAGACAAAGCACCATGGACCAGAAGAAAGTTGAGATGGTCGCTGACTAGTCGATGGTGGCCAATGTTTTGGACGAATAGATGTTTTTGGGATTCTGTAGCTTCTGCCATCAATTTGCAGAGGACTATGCCCGAGTGTCTGCGCTTCTTTCTGACTCACTCCTAAAATCGTTGACTGGTGTTGGAGAGATAACAAACAATTAGCGTAGCATTCATCTCATTGAGAAAAACTCTGACCTCGGTGCCAGCCGCATGATTGGCGGATCCAACGGTGGACTACGTCAAGGTCCATTTCACGTCCCATCGAGCAATCAGAACCATTCTCATCTGAGTCAACGGTGATGGAAAACCAGTCGTGTATATGTTGCCAAAACTACATGGACCTAAAACCAACAGCATGGTGCATGAAAATGAAGTGTTTGCAATTGTGCTCACACTCAATATGTGGTGGTGTTACTTGGAATGTCCATGGTGCATCGTCCACACCAACCACCACGCACTCACGTATTCAAAGGCTCAGTAAAATCTGAGCCGTTGACGAACGCGATAGATAGAGTTTCTTGAGTCCAACCTTGATCACGACATCGAACACTGGCTTTGAAAAACAAATGCAATGGATTCTCTAAGTCAATGACCAGACTTGAAGGACAGGATGAACACGCCACTTGTCAAAAGAGAGCCATACCTCACAAGGATGTTCGCGAAGGGTTACGAGGAGTCTGGTAGGTAAAAAAAAAACAGGTTCTGGTTTGACGACCCCTACCCACGATGAAGTTTCACTCACAAGTCGGCATACCCATGAACAAGGAGCTGCAAGGAATGTTAGTGAGTAATGCCACCAGACTGGTCTGGGCTGAAAATTGCGCAAAGACAATATGCTCAAGGAGCTGGCGAAATATTGTTGGCAGGAATGCATGTGAACCAATGTGGCAGCATTCTACAAATCACACGACACGTGCCAACGACAAAATTTGTGTCGCACAAGGCCACTATGACTACTTCAACCACTTCGCTTTTTTACAAAGGCATGGGTCAACATCAGCATAGACTTTGTGATGCAACTGCTCGTCCCTTTGAAGGAATATGAAGCCATCCTCATCTTGGTGGAAATGTTTTCCAAGAGGTTGCACTTTACCCCAACGGTGACAACCGTCACTACAGATTGAAGAGCACAATTATTTCTACATCAGATCGTGCGGCTTCACGGCATGCTACATACCATCGTTAGCAGAAAAGACAACCGTTTTACATGCCGTTTTTGGCGCGATCAGATAACGCGTTATGGGACTCAGATCCAGCTATCAATGGTGCTCCATCCTCAAATTGACAGACAGATTGAGAGTACCAAATACTCGAACAGCTTACCAAATTCTTGCTCCTCATGCAAGATGCACAGTGCTGATTTTCCAGCAAAACTACCAACTCCCATGCTCGTATGAAATTCCGCAACTTCCACCGCAACGGGTAAAATCCCGTTTGAGTTGGTTTACGGCAAACTTCCTACCACTCCAGCAGGACCACAAAGTCAGAGTAGTATTCCCACGGTGGGAATCCAATTCCGCGACTTCTCAGGAGTTTCAGAGGGAACACGTCAAACCCTTGTGAGAACGTGGGCAACCATGATGCAAGCAACATGCCTACATTGAATCAAGAATGTGCTTAACGCTGGGTATCTCGTCCTAAGCTTGGCAAACATCAAACTTGGTGGACAAGACTTTGTGAAGCGTCAAGCTTGATGATTGGATCTATTTGACCAAGAAAATGCAGACTCCAAATGTCGCTTGACTGTGCCTATGAGATAGCATGGTGATTCACTCAGGCCCCAATGTCAGCAACCCCAAACCCTTCTGGTACCCTAACAAGAACATTCACCAGCCAAAATATTGCTCCTCCACCTCTCATCAAAGTGGACGAAGATACCGAGTATCCTTTTGAATACATCCTCGGGCATCAACGTCGAAAACCAAGGACCGAGCATCTGGCAAAGTGGTACGGCTACGAAGCTGCGCACAACAGTTGGATGCTACACTGAGCAGAATATAGGCGGCTCAAAGGTACGAGGTGTAGGACAAAAGTCGATTCATGGTTTTGGGACACATGGAAAGTTTGTATTGAACAGTAAGTGTACTTTGATGACAAGTGTCAAGTGCATCAAGCACATACACATAATGAAAAGACTATGAACGAGGCATAAGTCGAGTCATCGGTGTTCAAGCTGAGCGACGTGTGTAAGGTCATGCTGTGAGTGGTGGATCCAAGAAACTTGGCCGAGGAGTCGGGGGTCTCCGAGAATATCTTGACACATCTTGAAAAAAGTTGAGGATTTTTTAGAAGTCCACTGAACAATATCGAAACATTGATATGGTTCGTCGCACTTATGTTAACCATTGTGGAAAGTGGTCGAAGTTGTCGGAAACTTCTAGAGCAAGACACCGGAGGTTGCTGCAATTGGCCAAAATGTCCACAGCTGAACGACGAAAAAATCCTGAAGTCGCCATGTGGTGGGACATGAATGTATGAAAAGAAATACCCACTTGTGAGTTTTAGGGACCCGTCTACGTCAGAGACGTAATGTTGGAAGCCCTACAACAACATCCAAGACATGGATAACTTGATCGATAGCTTCTACGTGCATCACCTGTGTACGTATGCTAACGCGCCGGGGCGTTGTGGCTAAAAGAGGGGGAACTGCTACATCCCTGATGTATACAACTTTCTAAACTCTGCGGATGGGCATTCAAAATCCTTACATCAATGGCCATCCGTGCGTGGACCTCATGACTCCAACGCTGACCGGCCGAGGGTATTTTGGCCACCTTCCCTGACCCATGGGCTTCGGTTCTCGGAGGTTCTAACACATTCAACCACTTTCTATGAGGTTCAATAGAAATTTTGCAACTCTTATTGGTGTTTCAATACTGTAATGTTGATTTTCTTAATGTGCTAGACTTTTGTAAAACCTCCCCTCAATATTCTCAAACGCCCCCGGATTATCGACAATTTTTTTGTGAAGTGACTATTCACCATGCGGCATTGCACACATCGCTCGACTCAAGCGCCCAAGACCAAACACATGCCTTATTTGTTTTCTTGCTGTTGTGTTTATGGGATCGAAATGCTCAACACTTGTAATTGAAGTACAATTAAAAATAAACAGAGATTATGAAGGTAGTCTAGTTTGTTGAATCGTCTTCTACTCTCCACCTCATCCATCTCAGCCATCCATGTTCCACTCGGCGTACACAACGTGGGTGGACAGAGCGACGCTTTAAGAAGTCTTGCATGGAGGAAGTTTTCCATCTCAGAAAGGTTCCTATGTGGAACCTGCTCAACTCTTCGTCAACGCTCAGCTTGGTGTGAGTTCCAAAACAAGCTAATTGGGCATGCAACAAAAGGAATTGAGCGGGAGCAAAAGTGGCAAGCTGACTTGGACACGACCGTCAAGCTCACCGACCGGCCTTCTGAGTTACGAAGCATTTGCGACATCGCGAATCCTCGCGGTGGAACTCCCTCCAAGATCATCCTAACTAATTAGGTAGGGAGGCTCACGGTTCGGGTTTCCACCTAATCAGTTCAAACTAATCAACTTCGTCGAACGAGCTGTCCATAACCTTAAGTAGTATGTTAGTGTTTAAAGCTAAGTTTCACGATTTTGTTTTGTCGAAATATTCAGGTCGCCATTGGTTTACATGGTCACGTGTGCTTTTCGACGTTTGAAGGTTCAAAGCTGGGCAGTTGCGTGGACGTTTGGAAACAAAATGCGCTCTGACTCCGCGACACAACCGACTTTCTCACGTGTGACACACGAGGACGGTAGGTTTGGGTTCATGACCCATTGTTCTAACTGTCCTTAACTAATTGGCTCAGTTGCCCTACTACCACCTTTTTCGGATAAAAATTGCTTGCTACTGGGTTCAAGCCTATTACATGATTAGGTCAGTGCCTTGTAGCAAGTGTGTGGAAATTATTTGTATCTGCATGTGGCGTTGTCAAAATAGCTTTCCGGTACCGTTCAAATTTTGGTGTGTCCAGTATTACTTCCTTGCGGTGCTCGGTTTGACAACGAGCTCAAGTGTCGCTGCAACGGTGCGTAGGTACCGTCAAAGTGACAAGCGATGCTTATCGCTTTGAGCACTGCGACTGTGCCATTTGACTCTAGCATATGGGTAGTGCACAGAGAGGGGGGGTGGCGGTGGAATGAACAGAGAGCAATGAATTCCTTGCAAGTTTGTCAAGTCTCTAATACAAAGTAGTCTACTCATGCTCTTCATCATCAGGAAGAATAGAATGTACTAGAAGCTACCCGCGCACAACAGTCTGTTGTAATGCCATTAGCTGCAAGTCCTGGATGAAAATGTCGTCATATCCAAACTTGCTCCATGTGGCCTTGACCGTTTGGTGCATGCCCTTGAGGCATAGCCAAGATTCAACCACCCATCCTAGCAGATTCTATTTCATTTTATTTAGAGGGAACCGTATTTTTGGGTTCTCCCACGACTTGACAGTCATCCACAGAGAAAACTTCTCAGTGATGTAAGACTTGAACAGTCGCTTCAAACCGACGTCCGCCGGCTGCACCTCAAAAGGTGCAGATGGCGCGAATGTAGACTGGTACGACGTACAGGAATGTTTCCTTCAACCACAACTAAAGGCTTGCTGTGCACTACGGGTGCCACACATCCAACAAGACGATGCACTTATCCATCCCGGCGAACTTGTCAAGACTGTCGCAGCCTCGCTTATACTAAGGACGGAGGACATGGCAGAACTGTTTACAGGTCGTGAGCTCACTTGCCCGGTGGTTTTCCATCTATGTGGAGTGGCGACCATGTTTTCGAGTAGTTATTGCAGGGCTGCCACTGGGTTGAACACTACTCGTCACCCCCGCATAAATGACATGCAACGAACATTAAGAATGCTTAAAAATGCAAGTTGGCCACAGTCTGACAAAGCACAACGAGAAATTAAACGCACAAACTACACCTTTTACCTGCATTGGAAGCATCTCTCCATCCATGGCCGAGCCAACGACGGCCGCGATTTGCCGCTTGTCATGAGCACCAACAATGGCGACGTCCTTGCTGTTGCATGGAGCCCATGTCTTCCAACGTGATGGCATGATCATGACGACCATATGATCAGCATGCACAACAAACGCCAAGCTCACTTTGTATGCCGCAACGAAGCCAGCAAGGCATAGCATCATCTCAAGAACCCGAGACTCCCGATTGACTGGAAGTTTCTAGGCGGTCGTTGTGTGTGTCCGCCATGACCAACCCAGATCTTTCTCCATGAATTCTGTGACCCACGTGCAAGAGAAGGCAATGACACCTCCATTTAGTTTGAGTTCTTTTGAACAATGGTCTTGGAAGATTCCCGAATGACGGCTAGTGCAGTGAGTGCTCAAATTGGTACACCCAAAGAGAGGAGGCGCTCTACCTCGACAATTGCCTCCGTGACAGCTTCAGGGTGCCTCTCACGTAACCCGCGTCTCCCACGCATCCTAGGTGGGAGCATGGCATCGGGAGCTCCTTCTGGTAGGGGCTCAGGCGACGCCTTGTGTGCAACTTGTAATATGTGGTCATGTGGAACCTTCGTGCGACCCACGTATCAGCTATAGACTGTGTTGGCCGCTAGCTTATCGTAGGGACAGTGACCACCTGGGCCACGCCATATGCGTTGCAGATGCTTGATAGTAGTTGTAACAGTCTTGCTCTTATGCACCACGTTGTTGATGCGTGGAAGGTGCCTGCGACCCACCCAATTGGTGTAGCCACCTTGTTTCACAGTAGTGGATGGCGTAGTCGTGGTGGTGCTCTCTTGGCTCCACTGTTCAGGGCTAGTAGAGGGTGATGTTGATGACAGCACATTTCCTGCAACACAAAGGAAATCTGTGTGGGTTCGGTTCTTGCGCGGCCACCCAACTTTGCTCTTCAGAATGGGCACGCGTGGTGGGAGGAGTGTGACATCGCGTTCAACTTAGGCAAAGTGTTCCTCCCGGGAGCAAGAGGCAAAGTAGGCTGTGAGGAAGTTGGCCATGTTGGAGACAGCATTGAGGAGGGAGTGTTGGTGTTGAATAATGGAGTTGTCCACTCTTAAGCAACACCTTTCAACTGAGAAGATACGTGGAAGCTTCCTAGCGACACAGCCGCCGACTAGGCGTCAGTGCCTTGTCAGACGGTGACAACAGTCACAGGTCATGCACACAACGGCAATGGTCTGGCCAGGAGACACAAGGCAAAGTGTCAAAATGCTTCAATAGCATTTGCAGAGAGAAATGACAAATGACAAGTCCATGGCATAAGTACCTGCCGCGGCGCACGGTGGATGTCGCACGCGTCAGTGCAAGATCTGTCCTAAACCCGGCCCAAAACCACTGTTTTGGCCAGAACTCTGCACAAACATGTGAGAACGCTACACCGTTCGAACCTAGACGTGCAAAATCACAAGCCGGAAACTATTACTGGTCACATGCATACATCAAGCATCAACGATGGACACACAATGCAAAATGTGCAAATCAGGCTCACGTCCTGTCCACCAAAAAACTCCTGCATGCTACAGAAAAAACGTGGAGGGCAGTGTCCGGAGCTCTAGAACAGTCGTCGGTCAGCTCCAAGTTGGTAGTCCACCACCACATGCTGCACCGGTACCACCAGGGTCCGCATTAGGGATCTGCATGAGTGTGGACACGACCAAGTGGTCACAGTAAACTGTACAGGTCGACATGAACGTCACAAATCAAAACAGTCCCCCATGACCCGATGGTACGCATGTCCATACACGTGAAGCACTGAGACGAGTATAACAAGGAGTGCAAAACAGATGTGACACGGACACACCCCACACTCAACCACTCTTAGGCAAGGGGCGAAGCCCACCAGGAACTTTTCGCGAGCTAGTACCTTTGTCAAGAAATCAGCACGCTGCATATCAGTGCCAACCCATATGACATAGATCATGTGTCACTCCACCAGATCATGTACAAAGTGATGCTCAACCGCAATGTGCTTCGTGCGAGCATGAAAGACACCAGAGTTCTCCATAATGGCGAGAGCACTCTGATTGTTCCAACGAAGTACAATGGTGGGTACTGACTGATCTAGCTCAGGGAACAGGCGCTGTAGCC
>SZWC01013726.1:60767-74925 GCA_023375785.1 Penium margaritaceum | reverse complement strand
AAACATGTTGCCAGCCTTTAACATTTGACTTCTCTCTCTCAAACATGCCTAGTACACGTGGACTCCTCTCCCTCAATCCATCTAAGACTACGAGTTCTTGCTGCCCCGAGAAGCATCCCTCCAATGCTAATGCACAAAGTTTATGCACATAGTTTATGCACAAAGTTTATCCACACAATTTATGCACAACGTTTATGCACACATTTTATGCACAACGTTCATGTACAAATTTTATGCACAAATTGTACGCACAAAGTTTATGCACAAATTCCGTGCACAAATGTTATACACAAAAGTTATGGACAAAGTTTATGCACAAAGTTTATGTACAACATTTCTCAAAACGTTTATGCACAACGTTTATGTCCAAGTTTATGCACAAAGTTTATGCAAAAATGTTATGCATAAAGTTTACGCACAAAGTTTATGCACAATGTTTATACATAGAGTTAAGACGCAAAGTTTATGCACGAAGTTTATGCGCAACGTTCATGCACAAAGTTTAGCCAAAACATTTATGCACAGAGTTTATGCACAACGTTTATGCACAAAGCTTAAGCACAAATTCTATAAACAACGTTTATACACAAAGTTTATGCACAATGTTTATACACATAGTTTATGCACAAAGTTTGCGCACAAACTTCATGCACAAAGTTAATGCAAACAGTTCATGCACAATGTTTATGCACAAATTTTATGCACAAAGTTTATGCACAAAGTTAATGCAAAGAGTTCATGCACAATGTTTATGCACAAATTCTATGCACAAAGTGTATGCACAAAGTTTATGAACAAAGTTTATGAACAAAGTTTATGCACAAAGTTTATCCATAAAATGTATGCACAAAATGTATGCACAAATTCTATGCGCAACGTTTATGTACAAAGTTTATGCACAAAGTTTGTGCAAAAATATTTTGCACAAAGTTTATGCACAAAGGTTATGGAAACATTTCATGCACAAAGTTTCTGCACAATGTTTCTGCACAAGGTTGATGCACAACGTTTATATACAAAGTTTATGCACAAAGTTTATGCAGAAAGTTTATGCACAAAGTTTATGCACAATGCTTATGCACAAGGTTTATGCACAAAGTTTCTTCACAATGTTTCTGCATAAATTTTATGCACAAAATTTATGCACAAATTTTATGTAAAATGCTTATGAACAAAGACTATGGACAAATTTTATGCACTAAGTTTATGCACAAAGTTTATGCACAAAGTTTCTTCACAATGTTTCTGCACAAAGTTTATGCACAAAGTCTATGCACTAAGTTTATGCACAAGGTTGATGCACAAAGTTTATGTACAAAGTTTATGCACATAGTTTATGCACAAAGTTTATGCACAAATATCATGCGCAAATTTTATGCACAAATTCCATGCACAAAGTTTATGCACAAAGTTTATGCAATAAATTCATGCACAAAAGTTTTGCACAAAGTTTATGCACAAAGTTTATGCACAAAGTTTATGCACAAACCTTATGCACAAAGTTTATGCACAAGGTTCATGCACAAAGTTTATTCACAACGTTTATGCACAAAGTTTATGCACAACGTTTATACACATAGTTTATGCACAAAGTTTGTGCACAGATTTAATGCACAAAGTGTATGAAAAAGTTCATGCACAAAGTTTATCCAAAGATTTTATGCACAAAGTTTATGCACAAAACTTATGCACAAATTCTATGCACAAAGATTATGCACAAATTTTATGCACACAGTTTATGCACAAAGTTTATGCACAAAGCTCATTCACAAAGTTTATGCACAAAGTTTCTGCACAAGGTTTATGCATAATGATTATGCGCAAAGTTTATGCAGAAAGTTTATGCACAATGTTTATCCACAAAATACATGCACAACGTTTATGCAAACATTTTATGCACAACGTTCATGTACAAATTTTATGCACAAATGTTATGCACAAAGTTTATGCACAAAGTCTGTGCACAAGTGTTATGCACAAAGTTTCTCAAAACTTTTATGCACAACGTTTATGTCAAAGTTTATGCACAAAGTTTATGCAAAAATTTTATGCACAAAGTTTATGCACAAAGTTTATGCAAAGAGTTTATACACAAAGTTTATGCACAAAGTTTATGAACATAGTTTATGCAAAACGTTTATGCACAGAGTTTATGCACAAAGTTTATGCACAAAGTTTAAGCACAAGTTTTGTACACATAGTTTATGCACAAAGTTAATGCAAAAAGTGTATGCAGAAAATCTTTGCACAAAGTTTATGAAAAATGTTTGTGCACAACGTTTATGCACAAAGTTAATGCAAAAAGTGTATGCAGAAAATCTTTGCACAAAGTTTATGAAAAATGTTTGTGCACAACGTTTATGCACAAAGTTTGTACGCAAAGTTTATGCACAATGTTTATGTACAAAGTTTATGCACAACGTTTATGCACAAAGTTTATGCACAAAGCTTTGGCACATAGCTTGTGCACAAAGTTTATGCACAAGGTTTATGCACAAAGCTTATGCACAATGTTTATGTACAAATTTTATGCACAAAGTTTATGCAGGAAGCTTATGCACAAACTTTATGCACAAAGTTTATGCACAAAGTTTGTGCACAAATTTCATGCAAAAAGTTATTGCAAAGAGTTCATGCACAATTTCTCTGCACAAAGTTTATGCACAAAGTTTATGCACAAATTCTATGCACAAAGTTTATGCACAAAGCTGATGCACAAACTATATCCACAAAATGAATGCACAAAGTATATGCACAAATTTTATGCCCAACGTTTATATACACATTTTATGCACAAATTTTGTGAACAAAGATTTTGCACAAAGTTTATGCACAAAGTGAATGGACAATGTTTATGCACAAGGTTTCTGCACAGTATTTCTGCACAAGGTTTATGCATAAAATTTATGTACAAAGTTTATGCACAAAGTTTATGTACAAGGTTCTTGCACAGATTTCATGCACAATGCTTATGCACAAGGTTTATGCACAAAGTTTCTTCACAGTGTTTCTGCATTAATTTTATGCAAAAATTTTATGTAAAACGTTATGCACAAAGATTATGCACAAACTTCATGCACGAAGTTTATGCACAAAGTTTATGCAAAAAACGTATGCACAAAGTTTCTTCACAAAGGTTCTGCACAAATTTTATGCATAAAGTCTATGCACCAACTTTATGCACATCGTTTATGCACAAAGTTTATGCAAAAAGTTAATGCACAAACTTTATGCAGAAAGTTTATGCACAAAGTTTATGCACAAAGTTTATGCACAAAGTTTATGCACAAAATTCATGAAAAACGTTTTTGCACAAAGCTTATGCACAAAGTATTTGCACAAAGTTTATGCACAAACCTTATGCACAAAGTTTATGCCCAAGGTTCATGCACAAACTTTATGCACAACGTTTATGCACAAATTTTATGCACAGAGATTATGCACAAAGTTTATGCACAATGTTTATACACAAAGTTTATGCACAAATTTTGTGCACAGATTTTATGAACAAAGTGTATGAAAAACGTTCATGCACAAAGTTTATGCAAAACGTTTTTGCACAAAGTTTATGCACAAAATGTATGCACAAAATCTAAGCACAAAGTTTATGCACAAAGTTTATGCACACAGTTCATGAACAAATTTTATGCACAAAGCTCATTCACGAAGTTTATGCACAAAGTTTCTGCACAAGGTTTATGCACAATGTTTATGCACAAAGTTTATGCACAATGTTTATCCCAAACATTTATGCACACATTTTATGCACAACGTTCATGTACAAATTTTATGCACAAATGTTATGCACAAAGTCTGTGCACAAATTGTATGCACAAAACTTATGGACAATGTTTATGCACAAAGTTTATGCGCAAAGGTTTTTTGAAACGTTTATGCACAACTTTTATGTGCAGGTTTATGCACAAAGTTTATGCAAAACGTTTATGCACAAAGTTTACGTACAAAGTTTATGCACAATCTTTATGCAAAGAGTTAATACACAAAGTTTATGCACAAAGTTTATGCAAAACGTTTATGCACAGAGTTTATGCACAACGTTTATGCACAAAGTTGAAGCTCAAGTTTTATACACAAAGTTTATGCACAACGTTTATGCACAATGTTTATGCACAGAGATTATACACATAGTTTACGCACGAAGGTTTTGCAAGAAGTGTATGCACAAAATCTATGCAAAAAGCTTATGAAAAAGTTTTGTGCACAACGTTTATGCACAAAGTTTATGCGCAAAGTTTATGCGCAAAGTTTATGGACAATGTTTATGTACAAAGTTTATGCACAACATTTATGCAGAAATTTTATGCACAAAGTTTCTGCACAAACTTTATGCACAAAGTTTATGCACAAAGCTTATGCACAAATTTCATGCACAAATTTTATGCACAAAGTTTATGCAAAACATTTATGTACAAGTTTTATGCAGAACGATTATGCACAAAGGTTATGCACAAAATTTATACACAACGATTATGCACAATGTTTGTGCACAAATTTCATGCACAAAGTTAATGCAAAGAGTTCATGCTCAATGTTTATGCAGAAAGTTCATGCACAAAGTTTACCACAAATTATATGCACAAATTCTATGCACAAATTTTATGCACAAAGATGATGCACAAACTATATTCACAAAATGTATGCACAAAACATATGCACAAATTTTATGCGCAATGTTTATGTACAAATTTTATGCACAAAGTTTGTGCACAAAGATTTTGCACAAAGTTTATGCACAAAGTGTATGGACAAAGTTTATGCACAAAGTTTCTGCACATTGTTTCTGCACAAGGTTTATGCATAACGTTTATGTACAAAGTTTATGCACAAAGTTAATGTACAAAGTTTTTGCACAAAGTTTATACACAATGCTTATGCACAAGGTTCATGCAAAAAGTTTCTTAACAACGTCTCTGCATTAATTATTTACACAAAGTTTATGTAAAACGTTTATGCACAAAGATTATGCACAACTTTTATGCACGAATTTCATGCACAAAGTTTATGCACAAAGCCTATGCACAAGGTTTCTTAGAAACGTTTCTGCACAAAGGTTATGCACAAAGTCTATGCACCGAGTTTATGCACATAGTTTTTGCACTAAGTTTATGCACAAAGTTTATGCACAAAGTTTATGCACATAGTTTATGCACAAAGGTTATGCACAAAGTTTATGCAAAAAAGTCATGCACAAAGTTTTGCACAAAGTTCATGCACAAATTTTATGCACAAAGTTTATGCACAAACCTTATGCACAAACTTTTATGCACAAGGTTCATGCACAAAGCTTATGCACAACGTTTATGCACGAATCTTTATGCACAAAGTTTATGCACAACGTTTATACACAAAGTTTATGCACCAATTTTGTGCACAGATTTTATGCACAAAGTGTATGAAAAACGTTCATGCACACAGTTTATGCAAAAATTTTATGCACAAAGTTTATGCACAAAGTTTCTCAACACGTTTATGCACAACGTTTATGTCCAAGTTTATGCACAAAGTTTATGCAAACATTTTATGCACAAAGTTTTTGCACAAAGTTTATGCTCATTGTTTATGCAAAGAGTTAATACACAAAGTTTACGCACAAAGTTTATGCACAAAGCTTATGCAAAACGTTTATGCACAGAGTTTATGCAGAATGTTTCTGGACAAAGTTTAAGCACAAATTTTATACACAAAGTTTATGCACAAAGTTTATGCACAATGTTTATGCACAGAAAACATACACATATTTTATGCACAAATTGTATGCAAAACGTGTATGCACAAAATTTATGCACAAAGTTTATGAAAACGATTTGTGCACAATGTTTATGCACAAAGTTTATGCGCAAAGTTCATGCACAATGTTTATGTACAAAGTTTATGCACAACGTTTATGCAAAAAGTTTATGCACAAAGTTTATGCACAAAGCTTGTGCACAAACTTTATGCACAAAGTTTATGCACAAAGCTTATGCACAAAGTTTATGGACAAATATTTTGCACAAAGCTTATGCAAAAAGTTATGCACAAAGTTTATGCAGAACGTTAATGCACAAATGTTATACACAAAGTTTATGCACGAAGTTTGTGCAAAAGTTTTATGCACAAAGTTCATGCAAAGAGTTCATGCACAATGTTTAGGCACAAATTTTATGCACAAAGCTTATGCACAAATTCTATGCACAAAGTGTATGCACAAAGTTGATGCACAAAGTATGTCCACAAAATGCATGCAAAAAGTATGTGCACAAATGTTTTGCGCAACGTTTATGTACAAATTTTATGCACAAAGTTCGTGCACAAAGATTTTGCAGAAAGTTTATGCACAAAGTTCATGGACAAAGTCTCTGCACAATGTTTCTGCACAAGATTTATGCATAACGTTTATGTACAAAGTTTATGCACAAAGTTTATGTACAAAGTTTATGCAGAAAGTTAATGCACAATTCTTATGCACAAGGATTATGCAAAAATTTTCTTCATAATATTTGTGCATTAATTGTATGCGCAAAGTTTATGCAAAAAAGTTATGCAAAAAGATTATGCACAAGTTTTATGCACGAAGTTTATGCACAAAGTTTATGCACAAATTTTATGCACAAAGTCTATGCACTAAGTTTAAGCACATCGTCTATGCACAAGGGTTATGCACTAAGTTTATGCACAAAGTTTATGCACATAGTTTGTGCACAAAGTTTACGCACAAAATTCATGCACAAAATTCATGCACAAAGTTTTTGCACAAAGTTTATGCACAAACCTTATGCACAAAGTTTATGCACAAGGTTCATGCACAAGTTTTATGCACAACGTTTATGCACAAAGTTTATGCACAACGTTTATGCACAAAGTTTATGCACAACGTTTATACACAAAGTTTATGTAAAACGTTTATGCACAAACCTTATGCACAAATTTTATTCACAAGGTTCATGCACAACGTTTATGCACAATGTTTATGCACAAAGTTTATGCACAAATGTTATGCACAAAGTTTATGCACAAAGTGTATGCACAAAGTTTATGCACAATGCTCATGCACAAGGTTTATGCACAAAGTTTCTTGACAATGTTTCTGCATAAACTTAATGCACAACATTTATACACACATTTTATGTAAAACATTTATGCACAGAGACTATGCACACATTTTATGCACAAAGTTAATACACAAATTCTATGCACAACGTATATGCACAAGATTTATGCAAACACTTTATGCACAAAGTCTATGTACTACGTTTCTGCACAGCAATTATGCACAACGTTGATGCTCAAAGTTTATGCGCAAAGTTTATGCACATAGTTATGCACAAAGTTTATACACAAAGTTTATGCACAAATTCTATGCACAAAGTTTATGCAAAACGTTTATGCAATGAGTTCATGCACAGAGTTTTTACACAACGTTTATGCACAAAGTTTATGCACAAACCTTATGCACAAAGTTTACGCACAAGGTTCATGCACAAAGTTTATTCACAAAGTTTATGCACAAAGTTTATACAAAACGTTTATGCAGAAATTTTATGCACAACGTTTATACACATAGTTTATGCACAAAGTTTGTGCACAGATTTTATGCACAAAGTGTGTGAAACCTTTCGTGCACAAACTTTATGCAAAACATTTATGCACAAGGTTTATGCACAAGATTTATGCACAAATTCTATGCACAAAGTTTATGAAAAAAGTTTATGCACACAGTTTATGCACAAAGTATATGCAGAAAGCTCATTCACGAAGTTTATGCACAAAGTTTCTGCACAAGGTTTATGCACAATGTTTATGGGCAAAGTTTATGCACAACGTTTATGCACAATGTTTATCCACAAAGTTTATGCACAAAGTTTATGCACAAATTTAATGAACAACGTTTATGTACAAATTTTATGCACAAATGTTATGCAAAAAGTTTATGCACAAAGTCTGTGCACAAATGTTATGCACAAAGTTTCTCGAAACGTTTATACACAACGTTTATGTCCAAGTTTATGGACAAAGTTTATGCAAAAATTCTATGCACAAAGTTTATGCACAAATTTTATGCACAATGTTTATGCAAAGAGTTAATACACAAAGTTTATGCACATAGTTTATACAAAACGTATATGCACAGAGTTTATGCACAACGTTTATGCACAAAGTTTAAGCACAAATTTTGTACACAAAGTTTATGCACAGTGTTTATGCACAAAGATTATACACATATTTCATGCATAAATTTTATGCAAAAATTGTATGCACAAAGTCGTTGCACAAAGTTTATGAAAAATGTTTGTGCACAACGTTTATGCACAAAGTTTGTGCGCAAAGTTTATGCACAATGTTTATGTACAAAGTTTATGCACAACGTTTATGCACAAGGTTTATGCACAAAGCTTTTGCACATAGTTTGTGCACGAAGTTTATGCACAAAGTTTATGCACAAAGTTTATGCACAGCGTTTATGCACAAAGATTATACACATAGTTTATGCACAAAGTTTATGCAAAAAGTGTATGCACAAAGTCGTTGCACAAAGTTTATGAAAAATGTTTGTGCACAACGTTTATGCACAAAGTTTGTGCGCAAAGTTTATGCACAATGTTTATGTACAAAGTTTATGCACAACGTTTATGCACAAGGTTTATGCACAAAGCTTTTGCACATAGTTTGTGCACAAAGTTTATGCACAAAGTTTATGCACAAAGCTTATGCACAATGTTTATGCACAAATTTTATGCACAAAGTGTATGCAGCAAGTTTATGCACAAATTTTATGCACAAACTTTATACACAAAGTTTATACACAAAGTTTGTGCACAAATTTCATGCACAAAGTTATTGCAAAGAGTTCATGCCCAATATCTCTGCACAAAGTTTATGCACAAAGTTTATGTACAAATTCTATGCACAAAGTTTACGCACAAAGTTGATGCACAAAGTATATCCACAAAATGTATGCACAAAACATATGCACAAATTTTATGCGCGATGTTTATGTACAAATTTTATAAACAAAGTTTGTGCACAAAGATTTTGCACAAAGCTTATGCACAAAGTGTATGGACAAAGTTTATGCACAAAGTTTCTGCACAATGTTGCTGCACAAGGTTTATGCATAACGTTTATGTACAAAGTTTATGCACAAAGTTTATGTACAAAGTTTTTGCACAGAGTTTATGCACAATGCTTATGCACAAGGTTTATGCACAAAGTTTCTTCACAATGTTTCTGCATTAATTTTATATACAAAGGTTATGTAAAACGTTTATGCACAAAGATTATGCACAACTTTTATGCACGAAGTTTATGCACAAAGTTTATGAACAAAGCTTATGCACAAAGTTTCTGAACAAAGTTTCTGCACAAAGTTTATGCACAAAGTCTATGCACCAAGTTTATGCACATCGTTTATGCACAAAGTTTATGCACAAAGTTAATGCACAAAGTTTTTGCACATAGTTTATGCACAAACTTTACGCACAAAGTTTATGCAAAAAAGTCATGCACAAAGTTTTTGCACAACGTTCATGCACAAAGTTTATGCATAAAGTTTATTCACAAACCTTATGCACAAATTTTATGCACAAGGTTCATGCACAAAGTTTATGCACAACGTTTATGCACAAAGTTTATGCACAATGTTTATGCACAAAGTTTATGCACAACGTTTATGCACAAATTCTATGCACCAAGTTTGTGCACAGATTTTATGAACAAAGTGTATGCAAAACGTTCATGCACAAAGATTATGCAAAAATGTTATGCACAACGTTTATGCACAAAATGTATGCACAAACTCTATGCACAAAGTTTATGCACACAGTCTATGCACAAAGTTTATGCACACACTCTATGCACAAAGTTTATGCACACAGTCTATGCACAAAGTTTATGCACAAAGCTCATTCACGAAGTTTATGCACAAAGTTTTTGCACAAGGTTTATGCACAATGTTTATGCACAATGTTTATCCACAAAATTTATGCACAAAGTTTATGCACACATCTTATGCACAACGTTCATGTACAAATTTTATGCACAAATGTTAGGCACAAAGTTTATGCACAAAGTCTGTGGACAAATATTATGCACAAAGTTTCTCAAAACGTTTATGCACAACGTTTATGTCCAAGTTTATGGACAAAGTGTATGAAAAAATTCTATGCACAAAGTTTACGCACAAAGTTTATGCACAATTTTTATGCAAAGAGTTAATACACAAAGTTTATGCACATAGTTTATACAAAACGTTTATGCACAGAGTTTATGCACAACGTTTATGCACAAAGTTTAAGCACAAAGTTTGTACACAAAGTTTATGCACAAATTTTATGCACAGCGTTTATGCACAAAGATTATACACATAGTTTATGCACAAAGTTTATGCAAAAAGTGTATGCACAAAGTCGTTGCACAAAGTTTATGAAAAATGTTTGTTCACAACGTTTATGCACAAAGTTTGTGCGCAAAGTTTATGCACAATGTTTATGTACAAAGTTTATGCACAACGTTTATGCACAAGGTTTATGCACAAAGCTTTTTCAAATAGTTTGTGCACAAAGTTTATGCACAAATTTAATGCACAAAGCTTATGCTCAATGTTTATGCACAAATTTTATGCACGAAGTTTATGCAGCAAGTTTATGCACAAATTCTATGCACAAACTTCATACACAAAGTTTACGCACAAATTTCATGCACAAAGTTATTGCAAAGAGTTCATGCACAATATCTCTGCACAACGTTTATGCACAAAGATTATGCACAAAGTTTATGCACAAATTCTATGCACAAACTTTACGCACAAAGTTGATGGACAAAGTATATCCACAAAATGTATGCACAAAACATATGCACAAGTTTTATGCGCAAATTTTATGTACAAAGTTTATGCACAAAGATTTTGCACAAATTTTATGCACAAAGTTTATGTAAAACGTTCATGCACAAAGATTATGCACAACTTTTATGCACGAAGTTTATGCACAAAGTTTATGCACAAAGCTTATGCACAAAGTTTCTGAACAAAGCTTATGCACAAAGTTTATGCACAACGTTCATGCACAAAGTTTTTGCACATAGTTTATGCACAAACTTTACGCACAAAGTTTATGCAAAAAAGTCATGCACAAAGTTTTTGAACAACGTTCATGCACAAAGTTTTTGCACAAAGTTTTTCCACAAAGTTTATGCACAGACCTTATGTACAAAGTTTATGCAAAAGGTTCATGCACAAAGTTTATTCACAACGTTTATGCACAAAGTTTATGCACAAAGTTTATGCACAACGTTTATACACATAGTTTATGCACAAAGTTTGTGCACAGAGTTTATGCACAAAGTGTATGAAAAAGTTCATGCACAAAGTTTATCCAAAGATTTTATGCACAAAGTTTATGCACAAAACTTATGCACAAATTCTATGCACAAAGATTATGCACAAATTTTATGCACACAGTTTATGCACAAAGTTTATGCACAAAGCTCATTCACAAAGTTTATGCACAAAGTTTCTGCACAAAGTTTATGCATAATGTTTATGCGCAAAGTTTATGCAGATAGTTTATGCACAATGTTTATCCACAAAATTTATGCACAAAGTTTATGCACATATTTTATGCACAACGTTCATGTACAAATTTTATGCACAAATGTTATGCACAAAGTTTATGCACAAAGTCTGTGCACAAATATCATGCACAAAGTTTCTCGAAACTTTTATGCACAAAGTTTATGTCCAAGTTTATGCACAGAGTTTATGCAAAAGTTTTATGCACAAACTTTATGCACAAATTTTATGCACAATGTTTATGCAAAGAGTTAATACACAAAGTTTATGCACAAAGTTTATGCACATAGTTTATGCAAAACGTTTATGCACAGAGTTTATGCACAACGTTTATGCACAAAGTTTAAGTACAAGTTTTGTACACAAAGTTTATGCACAGAGTTTATGCACAGTGTTAATGCACAGAGATTATACACATAGTTTATGAACAAAGTTTATGAAAAAAGTGTATGCAGAAAATCTTTGCACAAATTTTATGAAAAATGTTTGTGCACAACGTTTATGCACAAAGTTTGTACGCAAAGTTTATGCACAATGTTTATGTACAAAGTTTATGCACAACGTTTATGCACAAAGTTTATGCACAAAGCTTATGCACAATGTTTATGTACAAAGTTTATGCACAACGTTTATGCACAAAGTTTATGCACAAAGCTTTGGCACATAGCTTGTGCACAAAGTTTATGCACAAATTTTATGCACAAAGCTTATGCACAATGTTTATGTACAAATTTTATGCACAAAGTTTTTGCAGCAAGCTTATGCACAAACTTTATGCACAAACTTTATAATTAAGTTTTATGCACAAAGTTTGTGCACAAATTTCATGCACAAAGTTATTGCAAAGAGTTCCTGCACAATTTCTCTGCACAAAGTTTATGCACAAATTCTATGCACAAAGTTTATGCACAAAGTTGATGCACAAACAATATCCACAAAATGAATGCACAAAGTATATGCACAGTTTTTATGCCCAACGTTTATACACACATTTAATGCACAAATTTTGTGCACAAAGATTTTGCACAAGTTTATGCACAAAGTGAATGGACAAAGTTTATGCACAAAGTTTCTGCACAATGTTTCTGCACAAGGTTTATGCATAAAGTTTATGTACAAAGTTTATGCACAAAGTTTATGTACAAGGTTCTTGCACAAATCTCATGAACAATGCTTATGCACAAGGTTTATGCACAAAGTTTCTTCACAGTGTTTCTGCATTAGTTTTATGCAAAAAGTTTATGTAAAACGTTGTGCACAAAGATTATGCACAAATTTTATGCACAAAGTTTATGCACAAAGTTTATGCAAAAATCTTATGCACAAAGTTTCTTCACAAAGGTTCTGCACAAATTTTATGCACAAAGTCTATGCACCAACTTCATGCACATCGTTTATGCACAAAGTTTATGCAAAAAGTTAATGCACAAATTTTATGCAGAAAGTTTATGCACAAAGTTTATGCACAGAGTTTACGCATAAATTTTATGCACAAAATTCATGCAAAACGTTTTTGCACAAAGCTCATGCACAAAGGTTTTGCACAAAGTTTATGCACAAAACCTTATGCAAAAAGTTTATGCACAAGGTTCATGCACAAACTTTATGCACAACGTTTATGCACAAATTTTATGCACAGAGTTTATGCACAAAGTTTATGCACAACGTTTGTACACAAAGTTTATGCACAAAGTTTGTGCACAGATTTTATGAACAAAGTGTGTGAAAAACGTTCATGCACAAAGTTTATGGAAAACTTTTATGCAAAAAGTTTATGCACAAAGTGTATGCACAAAATCTAAGCACAAAGTTTATGCACAAAGTTTATGCACACATTGTATGCACAAAGTGTATGCACAAAGCTCATTCACGAAGTTTATGCACAAAGCTTCTGCACAAGGTTTATGCACAATGTTTATGCACAAAGCTTATGCACAATGTTTATCCCCAAAATTTATGCACAAAGTTTATGCACACATTTCATGCACAACGTTCATGTACAAATTTTATGCACAAATGTTATGCACAAAGTCTGTGCACAACTTGTATGCACAAAACTTATGGACAAAGTTTATGCACAAAGTTTATGCGCAAAGTTTTTCCGAAACGTTTATGCACAAGGTTTATGTGCAAGTTTATGCACAAAGTTCATGCAAATCTTTTATGCACAAAGTTTACGTACAAAGTTTATGCACAATGTTTATGCAAAGAGTTAATACACAAAGTTTGTGCACAAAGTTTATGCACAAAGTTTATGCAAAATGTTTATGCACAGAGTTTATGCACAACGTTTATGCACAAAGTTTAAGCACAAATTTTATACACAAAGTTTATGCACAACGTTTATGCACAATGTTTATGCACAGAGATTATACACATAGTTTATGCACAAAGTTTTTGCAAGAAGTGTATGCACAAAATCTATGCAAAAAGTTTATGAAAACGTTTTGTGCACAACGTTTATGCACAAAGTTTATGCACAAAGTTTATGCGCAAAGTTTATGGACAATGTTTATGTACGAAGTTTATGCACAACGTTTATGCACAAAGTTTATGCACAAAGTTTATGCACAAAGTTTATGCACAAAC
>SZWC01013726.1:43629-60639 GCA_023375785.1 Penium margaritaceum | reverse complement strand
ATTTCATGCACAAAGTTAATGCAAAGAGTTCATGCTCAATCTTTATGCACAAAGTTCATGCACAAAGTTTACCACAAATTTTATGCACAAATTATATGCACAAAGTTTATGCACAAAGATGATGCACAAACTATATCCACAAAAAATGTGCACAAATTTCATGCGCAACGTTTATGTACAAATTCTATGCACAAAGTTTGTGCACAAAGATTTTGCACAAAGTGTATGGACAAAGTTTATGCACAAAGTTTCTGCACATTGTTTCTGCACAAGGTTTATGCATAACGTTTATGTACAAAGTTTATGCACAAAGTAAATGCACAAAGGTTTTGCACAAAGTTTATGCACAATACTTATGCACAAGGTTTATGCACAATGTTTCTTCACAATGTCGCTGCATTAATTGTTTGCACAAAGTTTATGTAAAACGTTTATGCACAAAGATTATGCACAAATTTTATGCACGAAGTTCATGCACAAAGTTTATGCACAAATCCTATGCACAAAGTTTCTTAGAAAAGTTTCTGCACAAAGTTTATGCACAAAGTCTATGCACCAAGTTTATGCACATCGTTTTTGCACTAAGTTTATGCACAAAGTTTATGCACAAAGTTTATGCACAAAGTTTCTGCACAAAGTTTATGCACAAAGTCTATGCACCAAGTTTATGCACATCGTTTTTGCACTAAGTTTATGCACAAAGTTTATGCACAAAGTTTATGCACATAGTTTATGCACAAAGTTTACGCACAAAGTTTATGCAAAGAATTCATGCACAAAGTTTTGCACAAAGTTCATGCACGAAGTTTATGCACAAACCTTATGCACAAATTTTATGCACAAGGTTCATGCACAAAGCTTATGCACAACATTTATGCACGAATCTTTATGGACAAAGTTTATGCACAACATTTATACACAAAGTTTATGCAAAGCATTTGTGCACAGATTTTATGCACAAAGTGTATGAAAAAAGTTAATGCACACAGTTTATGCACAAAGTATGTGCAGAAAGCTCATTCATGAAGTTTATGCACAAAGCTTATGCACAAAGTTTATGGACAAATATTTTGCAGAAAGCTTATGCAAAAAACTTATGCACAAAGCTTATGCACAAAGTTTATGGACAAATATTTTGCAGAAAGCTTATGCAAAAAACTTATGCACAAAGCTTATGCACAAAGTTTATGGACAAATATTTTGCAGAAAGCTTATGCAAAAAACTTATGCACAAAGCTTATGCACAAAGTTTATGGACAAATATTTTGCAGAAAGCTTATGCAAAAAACTTATGCACAAAGCTTATGCACAAAGTTTATGGACAAATATTTTGCAGAAAGCTTATGCAAAAAACTTATGCACAAAGCTTATGCACAAAGTTTATGGACAAATATTTTGCAGAAAGCTTATGCAAAAAACTTATGCACAAAGCTTATGCACAAAGTTTATGGACAAATATTTTGCAGAAAGCTTATGCAAAAAACTTATGCACAAAGCTTATGCACAAAGTTTATGGACAAATATTTTGCAGAAAGCTTATGCAAAAAACTTATGCACAAAGCTTATGCACAAAGTTTATGGACAAATATTTTGCAGAAAGCTTATGCAAAAAACTTATGCACAAAGCTTATGCACAAAGTTTATGGACAAATATTTTGCAGAAAGCTTATGCAAAAAACTTATGCACAAAGCTTATGCACAAAGTTTATGGACAAATATTTTGCAGAAAGCTTATGCAAAAAACTTATGCACAAAGCTTATGCACAAAGTTTATGCGCAAATTTCATGCACAATGTTTATGTACAACGTTAATGCAAAATGTTTATGCACAAAGTTTATGCACAAAGTTTGTGCACAAACTTTATGCACAAAGTTTATGCACAAAGCTTATGCACAAAGTTTATGGACAAATATTTTGCAGAAAGCTTATGCAAAAAACTTATGCACAAAGCTTATGCAGAACGTTAATGCACAAACTTTATACACAAAGTTTATGCACGAAGTTTGTGCAAAAGGTTTATGCACAAAGTTAATGCAAAGAATTCATGCACAGTATTTAGGCACAAATTTTATGCACAACGTTTATGCACAAATTCTATGCACAAAGTGTATGCACAAAGTTGATGCACAAAGTATATCCACTACATGCATGCACAAAATATGTGCACAAATGCTTTGCGCAACGTTTATGTACAAATGTTATGCACAAAGTTCGTGCACAAAGATTTTGCAGAAAGTTTATGCACAAAGTTTATGGACAAAGTTTCTGCACAATGTTTTTGCACAAGATTTATGCATAACGTTTATGTACAAAGTTTATGCACAAAGTTTATGTACAAAGTTTATGCAGAAAGTTTATGCACAATTCTTATGCACAAGGATTATGCAAATAATTTCTTCATAATGTTTCTGCATTAATTTCATGCGCAAAGTTTATGCGAAAAATTTATGCAAAATGATTATGCACAAGTTTCATGCACGAAGTTTATGCACAAAGTTTATGCACAAAGCTTATGCACAAAGTTTCTTCACAAAGTTTCTGCACAAATTTTATGCACAAAGTCTATGCACTAAGTTTATGCACATCGTTTATGCACAAAGGTCATGCACTAAGTTTATGCACAAAGTTTCTGCACAAATTTTATGCACAAAGTCTATGCACTAAGTTTATGCACATCGTTTATGCACAAAGGTCATGCACTAAGTTTATGCACAAAGTTTATGCACATAGCTTATGCACAAAGTTTACGCACAAAGTTTATGCACAAAATTCATGCACCAAAATTTTGCACAAATTTTATGCACAAATCTTATGCACAAAGTTTATGCACAAGGTTCATGCACAAGTTTTATGCACAACGTTTATGCACAAACCTTATGCACAAGGTTCATGCACAAAGTTTATGCACAATGTTTATGCACAAACTTTATACACAAGTTTATGCACAAAGTGTATGCACAAAGTTTATGCACAATGCTTATGCACAAGGTTTATGCACAAAGTTTCTTGACAATGTTTCTACATAAACTTAATGCACAACATTTATACACACATTTTATGTAAAACATTTATGCACAGAGATTATGCACACATTTTATGCACAAAGTTAATACACAAATTCTATGCACAACGTATATGCACAAAATTGATGCAAACACTTTATGCACAAAGTCTATGTACTACGTTTCTGCACAGCGATAATGCACAAAGTTGATGCTCAAAGTTTATGCACAAAGTTTATGCACATAGTTATGCACAAAGTTTATACACAAAGTTTATGCACAAATTCTATGCACAAAGTTATGCAAAAAGTTTATGCAATAAATTCATGCACAGAGTTTTTACACAACGTTTATGCACAAAGTTCATGCACAAAGTTTATGCACAAACCTTATGCACAAATTTTATGCACAAGGTTCATGCACAAAGTTTATCCACCACGTTTATGCACAAAGTTTATACAAAACGTTTATGCACAAAGTTTATGCACAACGTTTATACACATAGTTTATGCACAAAGTTTGTGCACAGATTTTACGCACAAAGTGTATGAAAAAGTTCGTGCACAAACTTTATGCAAAACGTTTATGCAAAAAGCTTATGCACAAAGTTTATGCACAAGATTTATGCACAAATTCTATGCACAAAGTTTATGCACAAGGTTTATGCACACAGTTTATGCACAAAGTATGTGCAGAAAGCTCATTCATGAAGTTTATGCACAAAGTTTCTGCACAAGGTTTATGCACAAAGTTTCTGCACAAGGTTTATGCACAATGTTTATGCGCAAAGTTTATGCACAAAGTTTATGCACAATGTTTATCCACAAAGTTCATGCACAAAGTTTATACACAATTTTTGTGCACAACGTTTATGTACAAATTTTATGCACAAATGTTATGCAAAAAGTTTATGCACAAAGTCTGTGCACAAATATCATGCACAAAGTTTCTCGAAACGTTTATGCACAACGTTTATGTCCAAGTTTATGGACAAAGTTTATGCAAAAATTCTATGCACAAAGTTTATGCACAAATTTTATGCACAATGTTTATGCAAAGAGTTAATACACAAAGTTTATGCACATAGTTTATACAAAACGTTTATGCACAGAGTTTATGCACAACGTTTATGCACAAAGTTTAAGCACAAATTTTGTACACAAAGTTTATGCATAAAGTTTATGCACAAAGATTGTACAAATACTTTATGCACAAAGTTTATGGATACAAAAAGTGTATGCACAAAGTCGTTGCACAAAGTTTATGAAAAGTATTTGTGCACATCGTTTATGCAAAAACATTGTGCGCAAAGTTTATGCACAATGTTTATGTACAAAGTTTATGCACAACGTTTATGCACAAGGTTTATGCACAAAGCTTTTGCACATAGTTTGTGAACAAAGTTTATGCACAAAGTTTATGCACAAAGCTTATGCACAATGTTTATGCACAAGTTTTATGCACAAAGTTTATGGAGCACGTTTATGCACAAATTTTATGCACAAACTTTATTCACAAAGTTTATGCACAAAGTTCGTGCACAAATTTCATGCACAAAGTTATTGCAAAGAGTTCATGCACAATATCTCTGCACAAAGTTTATGCACAAAGTTGATGCACAAATTCTATGCACAAAGTTTACGCACAAAGTTGATGCACAAAGTACATCCACAAAATGTATGCACAAAAAATATGCACAAATTTTATGCGCAATGTTTACGTACAAATTTTATGAACAAAGTTTGTGCACAAAGATTTTGCACAAAGTTTATGCACAAAGTGTATGGACAAAGTTTATGCACAAAGTTTCTGCACAATGTTTCTGCACAATGTTTATGCATAACGTTTATGTACAAAGTTTATGCACAAAGTTTATGTACAAAGGTTTTGCACAGCGTTTATGCACAATGCTTATGCACAAGGTTTATGCACAAAGTTTCTTCACAATGTTTCTGCATTAATTTTATGCACAAAGTTTATGTAAAACGTTTATGCACAAAGATTATGCACAACTTTTATGCACAAAGTTTATGCACAAAGTTTATGCACAAAGCTTATGCACAAAGTCTCTGAGCAAAGTTTCTGCACAAAGTCTATGCACCAAGTTTATGCACATCGTTTATGCACAAATTCTATGCATAAAGTTAATGCACAAAGTTTTTGCACATAGTTTATGCACAAATTTTACGCACAAAGTTTATGCAAAAAAGTCATTCACAAAGTTTTTGCACAACGTTCATGCACAAAGTTTATGCATAAAGTTTATTCACAAACCTTATGCACAAATTTTATGCACAAGGTTCATGCACAAAGTTTATGCACAAAGTTTATGCACAAAGTTTATGCACAACGTTTATGCACAAAGTTTATTCACAACGTTTATGCACAAGTTTTATGCACCACGTTTGTGCACAGATTTTATGAACAAAGTGTATGCAAAACGTTCATACACAAAGTTTATGCAAAAATCTTATGCACAAAGGTTATGCACCAAATGTATGCACAAACTCTATGCACAAAGTTTATGCACAAAGTTTATGCACACAGTCTATGCACAAAGTTTATGTGCAAAGCTCATTCACGAAGTTTATGCACAAAGTTTCTGCACAATGTTTATGCACAATGTTTATGCATAATTTTTATGCACAAAGTTAATGCACAATGTTTATCCACAAAATTTATGCACAAAGTTTATGCACACATCTTATGAACAACGTTCATGTACAAATTTTATGCACAAATGTTATGCACAAAGTTTATGCACAAAGTCTGTGCAGAAATATCATGCACAAAGTTTCTCAAAACGTTTATGCACAACGTTTATGTGCAAGTTTATGGACAAAGTGTATGCAAAAATTCTATGCACAAAGTTTATGCACAAAGTTTATGCACAATTTTTTCTGCAAAGAGTTTATACACAAAGTTTATGCACATAGTTTATACAAAACGTTTATGCACAGAGTTTATGCACAACGTTTATGCACAAAGTTTAAGCACAAGTTTTGTACACAAAGTTTATGCACAAAGTTTATGCACAGCGTTTATGCACAAAGATTATACACATAGTTTATGCACAAAGTTTATGCACAAAGTTTATGCACATAGTTATGCACAAAGTTTATACACAAAGTTTATGCACAAATTCTATGCACCAAGTTTATGCACATCGTTTATGCACAAATTTTATGCACAAAGCTTATGCACAATGATTATGCACAAACTCTATGCACAAAGTTTATGCAGCAAGTTTATGCACAAATGTTATGCACCAACTTTATACACAAAGTTTATGCACAAAGTTTGTGCACAAATTTCATGCACAAAGTTATTGCAAAGAGTTCATGCACAATATCTCTGCACAAATTTTATGTACAAAGTTTATGCACAAAGTTTATGCACAAAATCTATGCACAAAGTTTATGCACAAAGTTGATGCACAAAGTATATCCACAAAATGTATGCACAAAACATATGCACAAATTGTATGCGCAACGTTCATGTACAAACTTTATGCACAAAGTTTGTGCACAAAGATTTCGCACAAAGTTTATGCACAAAGTGTATGGACAAAGTTTATGCACAAATTTTCTGCACATTGTTTCTGCACAAGGTTTATGCATAACGTTTATGTACAAAGTTTATGCACAAAGTTTATGTACAAAGTTTTTGCACAGCGTTTATGCACAATGCTTATGCACAAGGTTTATGGACAATGTTTCTTCACAATGTTACCGCATTAATTTTATGCACAAAGTTTGTGTAAAACGTTCATGCACAAAGATTATGCACAACTTTTTATGCACGAAGTTTATGCACAAAGCTTATGCACAAAGTTTCTGAACAAAGTTTCTGCACAAAGTTTATGCACAAATTCTATGCACCAAGTTTATGCACATCGTTTATGCACAAATTTTATGCACAAAGCTTATGCACAAAGTTTCTGAACAAAGTTTCTGCACAAAGTTTATGCACAAATTCTATGCACCAAGTTTATGCACATCGTTTATGCACAAATTTTATGCACAAAGTTAATGCACAAAGTTTTTCTACATAGTTTATGCACAAAGTTTACGCACAAAGTTTATGCAAGAAAGTCATGCACAAAGTTTTTGAACAACGTTCATACACAAAGTTTATGCACAAAGTTTATGCACAAAGTTTATGCACAAACCTTATGCACAAAGTTTATGCACAAGGTTCATGCACAAAGCTTATTCACAACGTTTATGCACAAAGTTTATGCACAAAGTTTATGCACAACGTTTATACACATAGTTTATGCACAAAGTTTGTGCACAGATTTTATGCACAAAGTATACGAAAAAGTTCATGCACAAAGTTTATCCAAAGATTTTATGCACAAAGTTTATGCACAAAACATATGCACAAATTCTATGCACAAAGATTATGCACAAATTTTATGCACACAGTTTATGCACAAAGTTTATGCACAAAGCTCATTCACAAAGTTTATGCACAAAGTTTCTGCACAAGGTTTATGCATAATGTTTATGCGCAAAGTTTATGCAGAAAGTTTATGCACAATGTTTATCCACAAAATTTATGCACAAAGTTTATGCACATATTTTATGCACAACGTTCATGTACAAATTTTATGCACAAATGTTATGCACAAAGTTTGTGCACAAAGTCTGTGCACAAATATCATGCACAAAGTTTCTTGAAACTTTTATGCACAATGTTTATGTCCAAGTTTATGCACAAAGTTTATGCAACAATTTTATGCACAAAGTTTATGCACAAATCTTATGCACAATGTTTATGAAAAGAGTTAATACACAAAGTTTATGCACAAAGTTTATGCACATAGTTTATGCAAAACGTTTATGCACAGAGTTTATGCACAACGTTTATGCACAAAGTTTATGCACAAGTTTTGTACACAAAGTTTATGCACAAAGTTTATGCACAGTGTTTATGCACAGAGATTATACACATAGTTCATGCACAAAGTTTATGCACAAAGTTTATGCACAGTGTTTATGCACAGAGATTATACACATAGTTCATGCACAAAGTTTATGCAAAAAGTGTATGCAGAAAATCTTTGCACAAAGTTTATGAAAATTTTTTGTGCACAACGTTTATGCACAAAGTTTGTACGCAAAGTTTATGCACAATGTTTATGTACAAAGTTTATGCACAACGTTTATGCACAAAGTTTATGCACAAAGCTTTGGCACATAGCTTGTGCACAAAGTTTATACACAAAGCTTGTGCACAATGTTTATGTACAAGTTTTTTGCACAAAGTTTATGCACACATCTTATGAACAACGTTCATGTACAAATTTTATGCACAAATGTTATGCACAAAGTTTATGCAAAAAGTGTATGCACAAAGTCGTTGCACAAAGTTTATGAAAAATGTTTGTGCACAACGTTTATGCACAAAGTTGATGCACAAACTATATCCACAAAACATATGCACAAAATATATGCACAAATGTTATGCGCAACTTTTATGTACAAATTTTATGCACAAATGTTATGCACAAAGTTTATGCAAAAAGTGTATGCACAAAGTCGTTGCACAAAGTTTATGAAAAATGTTTGTGCACAACGTTTATGCACAAAGTTGATGCACAAACTATATCCACAAAACATATGCACAAAATATATGCACAAATGTTATGCGCAACTTTTATGTACAAATTTTATGCACAAATGTTATGCACAAAGTTTATGCAAAAAGTGTATGCACAAAGTCGTTGCACAAAGTTTATGAAAAATGTTTGTGCACAACGTTTATGCACAAAGTTGATGCACAAACTATATCCACAAAACATATGCACAAAATATATGCACAAATGTTATGCGCAACTTTTATGTACAAATTTTATGCACAAATGTTATGCACAAAGTTTATGCAAAAAGTGTATGCACAAAGTCGTTGCACAAAGTTTATGAAAAATGTTTGTGCACAACGTTTATGCACAAAGTTGATGCACAAACTATATCCACAAAACATATGCACAAAATATATGCACAAATGTTATGCGCAACTTTTATGTACAAATTTTATGCACAAATGTTATGCACAAAGTTTATGCAAAAAGTGTATGCACAAAGTCGTTGCACAAAGTTTATGAAAAATGTTTGTGCACAACGTTTATGCACAAAGTTGATGCACAAACTATATCCACAAAACATATGCACAAAATATATGCACAAATGTTATGCGCAACTTTTATGTACAAATTTTATGCACAAATGTTATGCACAAAGTTTGTGCACAGAGTTTATGAACAAAGTGTATGAACAACGTTCATGCACAAAGTTTATGCACAACGTTTATGCGCAAATTTTATGCACAGAGTTTATGCACAAAGTTCATGCACAACGTTTATACACAAAGTTTATGCACAAAGTTTGCGCACAGATTTTATGAACAAAGTGTATGAAAAACGTTCATGCACAAAGTTTATGCAAAACGTTTATGCACAAAGTTTATGCACAAAATGTATGCACAAAATCTAGGCACAAAGTTCATGCACAAAGTTTATGCACACAGTTTATGCACAAAGTTTATGCACAAAGCTCATTCACGAAGTTTATGCACAAAGTTTCTGCACAAGGTTTATGCACAATGTTTATGCACAAAGTTTATGCACAATGTTTATCCCCAAAGTTTATGCACAAAGTTTATGCACACAGTTAATGCACAACATTCATGTACAAATTCTATGCACAAATGTTATGCACAAAGTCTGTGCACAAATTGTATGCACAAAACTTATGGACAAAGTTCATGCACAAAGTTTATGCGCAAAGTTTTTTCGAAACGTTTATGCACAACGTTCATGTGCAAATTTATGCACAAAGTTTGTGCAAAAATTTTATGCACAAATTTTACGTACAAGATTTATGCACAATGTTTATGCAAAGAGTTAATACACAAAGCTTATGCACAAAGCTTATGCAAAACGTTTATGCACAGAGTTTATGCACGACGTTTATGCACAAAGTTTAAGCACAAATTTTATACACAAACTTCACGCACAACGTTTATGCACAATTTTTATGCACAGAGATTATACACATAGTTTTTGCACAAAGTTTTTGCAAGAAGTGTATGCACAAAATCTATGCAAAAAGATTATGAAAAAGTTTTGTGCACAACGTTCATGCACAAAGTCTATGCGCAAAGTTTATGCGCAAAGTTTATGGACAATGTTTATGTACAAAGTTTATGCACAACGTTTATGCACAAAGTTTATGCACAAAGTTTATGCACAAAGTTTATGCACAAAGTCTATGCAGAAAGCTTATGCACAAATTTTATGCACAAGTTTTATGCACAAATTTTATGCACAAAGTTTATGCAAAAACTTTATGCACAAGTTTTGTGCAGAATGTTTATGCACAAAGGTTATGCACAATCTTTAGACACAAAGATTATGCACAATGTTTGTGCACAAATTTCATGCACAAAGTTAATGCAAAGAGTTCATGCTCAATGTTTATGCACAAAGTTCATGCACAAAGTTTACCACAAATTTTATGCACAAATTCTATGCACAAAGTTTATGCACAAAGATGATGCACAAACTATATCCACAAAACATATGCACAAAATATATGCACAAATGTTATGCGCAACTTTTATGTACAAATTTTATGCACAAAGTTTGTGCACAAAGATTTTGCACAAAGTTTATGCACAAATTGTATGGACAAAGTTTATGCACAAAGTTTCTGCACATTGTTTCTGTAGAAGGTTTATGCATAACGTTTATGTACAAAGTTTATGCACAAAGTTAATGTACAAAGTTTTTGCACAAAGTTTATGCACAATGCTTATGCACAAGGTTTATGCACAAATTTTCTTCACAATGTCTCTGCATTAATTATTTGCACAAAGTTTATGTAAAACGTTTATGCACAAAGCCTATGCATAAGGTTTCTTAGAAAAGTTTCTGCACAAAGTTTATGCACAAAGTCTATGCACCAAGTTTATGCACATCGTTTTTGCACTAAGTTTATGCACAAAGTTTATGCACAAAGTTTATGCACAAAGTCTATGCACCAAGTTTATGCACATCGTTTTTGCACTAAGTTTATGCACAAAGTTTATGCACAAAGTTTATGCACATAGTTTATGCACAAGTTTTACGCACAAAGTTTATGCAATAAATTCATGTACAAAGTTTTGCACAAAGTTCATGCACAAAGTTTATGCACAAAGTTTATGCACAAACCTTATGCACAAATTTTATGCACAAGGTTCATGCACAAAGCTTATGCACAACGTTTATGCACAAATCTTTATGCACAAAGTTTATGCACAATGTGTATACACAAAGTTTATGCACAAAGTTTGTGCACAGATTTTATGTACAAAGTGTATGAAAAACGTTCATGCACACAGTTTATGCAAAAATTGTATGCACAAAGTTTATGCACAAAGTTTCTCAAAACGTTTATGCACAACGTTTATGTCCAAGTTTATGGACAAAGTTTATGCAAAAAGTTTATGCACAAACTTTATGCACAAAGTTTATGCTCATTGTTTATGGAAAGAGTTAATAAACAAAGTTTATGCACAAAGTTTATGCAAAACGTTTATGCACAGAGTTTATGCAGAATGTTTATGCACAAAGCTTAAGCACAAATTTCATACACAAAGTTTATGCACAAAGTTTATGCACAATGTTTATGCACAGAAAACATACACATATTTTATGCACAAATTGTGTGCAAAACGTGTATGCACAAAATTTATGCACAAAGTTTATGAAAACGTTTTGTGCACAATGTTTATGCACAAAGTTTATGCGCAAAGTTCATGCACAATGTTTATGTACAAAGTTTATGCACAAAGTTTATGAAAACGTTTTGTGCACAATGTTTATGCACAAAGTTTATGCGCAAAGTTCATGCACAATGTTTATGTACAAAGTTTATGCACAACGTTTATGCAAAATGTTTATGCACAAAGTTTATGCACAAAGTTTGTGCACAAACTTTATGCACAAAGTTTATGCACAAAGCTTATGCACAAAGTTTATGGACAAATATTTTGCACAAAGCTTATGCTAAAAAATTATGCACAAAGTTTATGCAGAACGTTAATGCACAAACTTTATACACAGTTTATGCACGACGTTTGTGCAAAATGTTTATGCACAAAGTTTATGCAAAGAGTTCATGCACAATGTTTAGGCACAAATTTTATGCACAAAGTTTATGCACAAATTTTATGCACAAAGTGTATTTACAAAGTTGATACACAAAGTATATCCACAAAATGCATGCACAAAACATGTGCAAAAATGTTTTGCGCAACGTTTATGTACAAATGTTATGCACAAAGTTCGTGCACAAAGATTTTGTAGAAAGTTTATGCACAAAGTTCATGGACAAAGTTTCTGCACAATGTTTCTGCACAAGATTTATGCATAACGTTTATGTACAAAGTTTATGCACAAAGTTTATGTACAAAGTTTATGCACAAATTTTATGCACAAAGCTAATGCACAAAGGCTTTGCACATAGTTTATGCACAAGTTTTACGCACAAAGTTTATGCAAAAAAGTCATGCACAAAGTTTTTGCACAACGTTCATGCACAAAATTTATGCATAAAGTTTATTCACAAACCTTATGCACAAATTTTATGCACAAGGTTCATGCACAAAGTTTATGCACAACGTTCATGCACAAAGTTTATGCACAACGTTTATGCACATAGTTTATGCACAACGTTTATGTACAAATTTTATGCACCAAGTTTGTGCACAGATTTTATGAACAAAGTGTATGCAAAACGTTCATGCACAAAGTTTATGCAAAAGTTTTATGCACAAAGTTTATGCACAAAATGTATGCACAAACTCTATGCACAAAGTTTATGCACAAAGTTTATGCACACAGTCTATGCACAAAGTGTATGCACAAAGCTCATTCACGAAGTTTATGCACAAAGTTTCTGCACAAGGTTTATGCACAATGTTTATGCACAATGTTGATGCACAAAGTTTATGCACAATGTTTATCCACAAAATTTATGTACAAACTTTATGCACACATCTTATGCACAACGTTCATGTACAAATTTTATGCACAAATGTTATGCACAAAGTTTATGCACAAAGTCTGTGCACAAATGTTATGCACAAAGTTTCTCAAAACGTTTATGCACAACGTTTATGTCCAGGTTTACGGACAAAGTGTATGCAAAAATTCTATGCACAAAGTTTATGCACAAAGTTTATGCACAATTTTTATTCAAAGAGTTAATACACAAAGTTTATGCACATAGTTTATACAAAACGTTTATGCACAGAGTTTATGCACAACGTTTATGCACAAAGTTTAAGCACAAGTTTTGTACACAAAGTTTATGCACAAAGTTTATGCACAGCGTTTATGCACAAAGATTATACACATAGTTTATGCACAAAGTTTATGCAAAAAGTGTATGCACAAAGTCGTTGCACAAAGTCTATGAAAAATGTTTGTGCACAACGTTTATGCACAAAGTTTGTGTGCAAACTTTATGCACAATGTTTATGTACAAAGTTTATGCACAACGTTTATGCACAAGGTTTATGCAAAAATCTTTTGCACATAGTTTGTGCACAACGTTTATGCACAAATTTTATGCACAAAGCTTATGCACAATGTTTATGCACAAATTGTATGCACAAAGTTTATGCAGCAAGTTTATGCACAAATTTTATGCACAAACTTTATACACAAAGTTTATGCACAAAGTTTGTGCTCAAATTTCATGCACAAAGTTATTGCAAAGAGTTCATGCACAATATCTCTGCACAACGTTTATGCACAAAGTTTATGCACAAATTCTATGCACAAAGTTTACGCACAAAGTTGATGCACAAAGTATATCCACAAAATGTATGCACAAAACATATGCACAAATTTTATGCGCGATGTTAATGTACAAATTTTATGCACAAAGTTTGTGCACAAAGATCTCGCACAAAGTTTATGCACAAAGTGTATGGACAAAGTTTATGTACAAATTTGTGCATAAGATCGGAAGCACACTGGTCATAAACACAGTGGTCAGAAACAAACTAGTCAGAAACACAGTGGTCAGAAACACACTGGTCAGAAACACATTGGTCAGAAACACAGTGGTCAGAAACACACTGGTCAGAGACACACAGGTCAGAAACACAGTGATCAGAAATGCAGTGGTCAGAAACACAGTGGTCAGAAGCACACTGGTCATGCACACACTGGTCAGAAACACAGTGGTCAGACACACAGTGGTAAAAAATACAGTGGTCAGACACACAGTGGTCAGAAACACAGTGGTCATAAACACACTGGTCAGAGACACATTGGTCAGAGACACATTGGTCAGAAACACATTGGTCGGAAACACAGTGGTCAGAAACACAGTTGCCAGAAACACACTGGTCAGAAACACACTGGTCAGAAACACAGTGGTCAGAAACACACTGGTCAGAAAAAACAGAGGTCAGAAACACAGTGGTCAGAAACACACTCGTCAGAAACACAGTGGTCAGAAACACACTGGTTAGAAACACAGTGGTCATAAACACACTGGTCAGAAACACAGTGGTCAGAAACAAAGTGGTCAGAAACACAGTGGTCAGAAACACACTATTCAGAAACACAGTGGTAGGAAACATAGTGGTCAGAAACACACTGGTCAGAAACACACTGGTCAGAAACACAGTGGTCAGAGACGAAGTGGTCAGAAATATACTGATCAGAAATACACTGGTCAGAAACACACTGGTCAGAAACACACTGGTCAGAAAGACACTGGTCAGAAACACACTGGTCAGAAACACACTGGTCAGAAAGACACTGGTCAGAAACACACTGGTCAGAAACACACTGGTCAGAAAGACACTGGTCAGAAACACACTGGTCAGAAACACACTGGTCAGAAAGACACTGGTCAGAAACACACTGGTCAGAAACACACTGGTCAGAAAGACACTGGTCAGAAACACACTGGTCAGAAACACACTGGTCAGAAAGACACTGGTCAGAAACACACTGGTCAGAAACACACTGGTCAGAAAGACACTGGTCAGAAACACACTGGTCAGAAACACACTGGTCAGAAAGACACTGGTCAGAAACACACTGGTCAGAAACACACTGGTCAGAAAGACACTGGTCAGAAACACACTGGTCAGAAACACACTGGTCAGAAAGACACTGGTCAGAAACACACTGGTCAGAAACACAGTGGTCAGAGACGAAGTGGTCAGAAATATACTGATCAGAAATACACTGGTCGGAAACACACTGGTCAGAAACACACTGGTCAGAAACACTGTGGTCAGAAACACAGTGGTCAGAAAGACAGTGGTCAGAAACACAGTGGTCAGGATCACACTGGTCATAAACACACTGGTTAGAAACACGGTGGTCAGAAACACAGTGGTCTGAAACACAGTGGCCAGAAACACACTGGTCAGAAACACACTGGCCAGAAAAACACTGGCCAGAAACACAGTGCTCAAAAACACATTGGTCAGAAACACACTGGTCATAAACACAGTGGTCAGAAACACAGTGGTCAGAAACACACTGGTCAGAAGCACAGTAGTCAGAAACACACTGGTCAGAACCACAGTGGTAAGAAACGCACTGGTCAGGAACACAGTGGTCAGAAACACAGTGATCAGAAACACAGTGGTCAGAAACACACTGGTCAGAGACACACAGGTCAGAAACGTATTGGTCGGAAACACAGAGATCAGGAACACACTGGTCAGAAACACAGCGGTCAGAAACACAGTGGTCAGAAACACAGTGCTTAGAAACACAGTGGTCAGAAACACAGTAGTCAGAAACACGGTGGTCAGAAACACAGTGGTCAGAGACTCAGAGGCCAGAAACACACCGGTCAGAAACACATTGGCCAGAAACACACTGGCCAGAAACACACTGGTCAGAAACACAGTGTTCAGAAATACAGTGGTCAGAAACACACTGGTCAGAAACACAGTGTTCGTAAACACGGTGGTCAGAAACACAATGGTCAGAAACACAGTGGTCAGAAACACACTGGTCAGAAACACAGTGGTCAGAAACACAGTGGTCAGAAACACACTGGTCAGAAACACAGTGGTCAGAAAGACATATTGGTCAGAAACACACTGGTGAAAAACGAACTGGTCAGAAACACAGTGGTCAGAAACACACTTATCAGAAACACATTGGTCAGAAACACACAGGTCAGAAACACACTGATCAGAAACATACTGGTCGGAAACAAACTGTTCAGAAACACACTGGTCAGAAACACACTGGTCAGAAATACAATGGTCGGAAACACAGTGGTCAGAAACACCGAAGTCAGAAACACAGTGGTCAGAAACACACTGGTGAGAAACGCACTGGTCAGAAACACATTGGTCAGAAACACAGTGGTGAGAAACACAGTGGTCAGAAACACACTGGTCAGAAACACTGTTGTCAGAAAAACAGTGGTCAGAAACACACTGGTCACAGACACACTGGTCAGAAACACATTGGTCAGAAACACAGTGGTGAGAAACAAACAGGTCAGAAACACAGTGATCACAAACGCATTGGTCAGAAACACAATGGTCAGAAACACAGTGGTCAGACACACAGTGGTCAGACACACAGTGGTCAAGAACACAGTGGTCAGACACACAGTGGTCAGAAACAAAGTGGTCATAAACACACTGGTCAGAGACACACTGGTCAGAGACACATTGGTCAGAAACACAGTGGTCGGAAACTCAGTGGTCAGAAACACAGTTTTCAGAAACACACTGGTCAGAAACACACTGGTTAGAAACACAGTGGTCAGAAACACACTGGTCAGAAACAGGGTGGTCAGAAACACAGTGGTCTGAAACAAAGTGGTTATAAACACACTGGTCAGAAACACACTGGTCAGAAACACAATGGTCCGAAACAAAGTGGTCAGAAAGACAATGGTCAGAAACACAGTGGTCAGAAACACACTGGTCAGAAACACAGTGGTCAGAAACACA
>SZWC01013726.1:27188-43190 GCA_023375785.1 Penium margaritaceum | reverse complement strand
TGGTCAGAAACACAGTGGTCAGAAACACACTGGTCAGAAACACAGTGGTCAAAAACACAGTGGTCAGAAACACACTCGTCAGAACACATTGGTCAGAAACACAGTGGTCAGAAACACAGTTGTCAGAAACACACTGGTCAGAAACACACTTGTCAGAAACACAGTGGTCAGAAACACACTGGTCAGAAAGACACTGGTCAGAAATACAGCAGTCAAAAACACACTGGTCAGAAACACTGTGGTCAGAAACACACTGGCCATAAATACACTGGTCAGAAACACAGTGGTCAGAAACACAGTGGTCGGAAACACAGTGGTCAGAAACACACTGGTCAGATACACACTGGTCAGAAACTCGGTGGTCAGAAACACAGTGGTCAGAAACACAGTTGTCAGAAACACACTCGTCAGAAACACATTGGTCAGAAACACAGTGATCAGAAACACAGTGGTCAGAAACACAGTGGTCAGAAACACAGTGATCAGAAACACAGTGGTCGGAAACACACTGGTCAGAAACACACTTGTCAGAAACACAGTGGTCAGAAACACACTGGTCATGAACACACTGGTCAGAAACACAGTGGTCAGAAACACACTGGTCAGAAACACACTGGTCAGAAACACAGCGGTCAAAAACACACTGGTCAGAAACACAGTGGTCAGAAACACACCGGTCATAAACACACTGGTCAGAAACACAGTGGTCAGAAACACAGTTGTCAGAAACACAGTGGTCAGAAACACAGTGGTCAGAAACACACTGGTCAGAAACAAAGTGGTCGGAAACACATTGGTCAGGTACGCAGTGGTCAGAAACACAGTGGTGAGAAACACATTGGTCAGAAACACAGTGGTCAGAAACACACTGGTCATAAACACAGTGGTCAGAAACACACTGGTCAAAAACACTGTGACCAGAAACACATTGGTGAGAAACACACGGGTCAGAAACACAGTGGTCAGAAAAACACTGGTCAGAATCACAGTGGTCAGAAACAAACTGGTCAGAAACACACAGGTCAGAAGCACACTGGTCAGAAACACAATGGGAAGAAACAGATTGCTCAGAAACACAATGGCCAGAAACACACTGGTCATAAACACACTGGTCAGAACCACGTTGGTCAGAAACACACTGGTCAGAAACACACTGGTCAGAAACACAATGGGAAGAAACAGATTGCTCAGAAACACAATGGCCAGAAACACACTGGTCATAAACACACTGGTCAGAACCACGTTGGTCAGAAACACACTGGTCAGAAACACACTTGTCAGAAACACAGTGGTCAGTAACACAGTGGTCAGAAACACAGTTGTCAGAAACACAGTGGCCACAAACACACTGGTCAGAAACACAGTGGTCATAAACACACTGGTCAGAAACACACTGGTCAGAAACACAGTGGTCAGAAACACAGTTGTCAGAAACACAGTGGCCACAAACACACTGGTCAGAAACACAGTGGTCATAAACACACTGGCCAGAAACACACTATTCAGAAACACAGTGGTCTGAAACACTCTGGTCAGAAACAAGGTGGTCGTAAACACATTGGTCAGAAACAGAGTGTTCAGAATCACAGTGGTCAAAAACACAGTGGTCAAAAACACAGTGGTCAGAAACTCACTGGTCAGAAACACAGTGGTCAGAAACACATTGGACAGAAACACACTGGTCATGAACACAGTGGTCAGAAAAACACTGATCAGAAACAGAGTGGTCAGAAACACAGTGGTCAGTAACACAGTGGTCAGAAACACAGTTGTCAGAAACACAGTGGCCACAAACACACTGGTCAGAAACACAGTGGTCATAAACACACTGGCAAGAAACACACTATTCAGAAACACAGTGGTCTTAAACACTCTGGTCAGAAACAAGGTGGTCGTAAACACATTGGTCAGAAACATAGTGTTCAGAATCACAGTGGTCAAAAACACAGTGGTCAGAAGGACACTGGTCAGAAACACATTGGTCAGAAACACAGTGGTCAGAAACTCACTGGTCAGAAACACAGTGGTCAGAAACACATTGGACAGAAACACACTGGTCATGAACACAGTGGTCAGAAAAACACTGATCAGAAACAGAGTGGTCAGAAACACAGTGGTCAGAAACACAGTGGTCAGAAACACAGTGGTCAGAAACACAGTGGTCAGATACACAGTGGTCAGAAACACAGTGGTCAGAGACACAGTGGTCAGAAAGACACTGGTCAAAAAGACATTGGCCAGAAACACAGTGGTCAGAAACACAGTGGTCAGAAACAAACTGGTCTGAAGCACAGTGGTCATAAACACAGTGGTAAGAAACACACTGGTCAGATACACACTGGTCAGAAACACAGTGGTCAGAAACAAACTGGTCAGAAACACAGTGGTCAGAAACACAGTGGTCAAAAACACACTGGTTAGATACACACTGGTTAGAAACACAGTGGTCAGAAACACAGTGGTCAGAAACACAGTGGTCAGAAACACACTGGTCAGAAACACACTGGTCAGAATAACTCTGGTCAGAAACACAGTGGTCAGAGACAAAGTGGTCAGAAACATACTGATCAGAAACACACTGGTCTGAAACACACTGACCAGAAACACACTGGTCAGAAACACTGTGGTCAGAAACACAGTGGTCAGAAACACAGTGGTCAGAAACACAGTGGTCAGGATCACAGTGGTCATAAACACACTGGTCAGAAATACACTGGTCAGAAACACACCGGTAAGAAACACAGCGGTCAGAAACACAGTGGTCAGAAACACAATGGTAATAACCACACAGGTCATAACCACAGTGTTCAGAAGCACAGTGGTCAGAAACACACTGGTCAGAAACACACTGGTAAGAAACACAGCGGTCAGAAACACAGTGGTCAGAAACACACTGGCCAGACATACACTGGTCAGAAACACAGTGGTCAGAAACACAGTGGTCGGAAGCACACTGGTCATAAACACAGTGGTCAGAAACAAACTAGTCAGAAACACAGTGGTCAGAAACACGCTGGTGAGAAACACACTGGTCATAACCACACTGGTCAGAAACACACTGGTCAGAAACACACTGGCCAGAAACACAGTGCTCGAAACACATTGGACAGAAACACACTGGCCATAAACACAGTGGTCAGAGACACAGTGGTCAGAAACACACTGGTCAGAAAGACAGTGGTCAGAAACACACTGGTCACAAACACAGTGGTAAGAAACGCACTGGTCAGGAACACAGTGCTCAGAAACTCAGTGATCAGAAACACAGTGGTCAGAAACACACTGGTCAGAGACACACAGGTCAGAAACATATTGGTCAGAAACAAAGAGATCAGAAACACACTGGTCAGAAAGACAGCGGTCGGAAACACAGTGGTCAGAAACACAGTGCTTAGAAACACAGTGGTCAGAAAAACAGTAGTCATAAACACGGTGGTCAGAAACACAGTGGTAAGAGACTCAGAGGCCAGAAATACACTGGTCAGAAACACATTGGCCAGAAACACAATGGCCAGAAACACACTGGTCAGAAACACAGTGGTTGTAAACACAGTGGTCAGAAACACATTGTTCAGAAACACAGTGGTCAGAATCACAGTAGTCAAAAACACAATGGTCAGAAACCCACTGGTCAGAAACACAGTGGTCAGAATCACAGTAGTCAAAAACACAATGGTCAGAAACCCACTGGTCAGAAACACACTGGTAAGAAATACATTGGTCAGAAAGACACTGGTCAGGAACACAGCGGTGAGAAACACACTGGTCAGGAACACAGTGGTCAGAAACACAGTGGTCAGAAACACACTCGTCAGAAACACGTTGGTCAGAAACACAGTGGTCAGAAACACAGTTGTCAGAAACACACTGGTCAGAAACACACTTGTCAGAAACACAGTGGTCAGAAACACACTGGTCAGAAACACACTGGTCAGAAATACAGCGGTCAAAAACACACTGGTCAGAAACACAGTGGGCAGAAACACACTGGTCATAAATACACTGGTCAGAAACACAGTGGTCAGAAACATAGTGGTCAGAAACACAGTGGTCAGAAACACACTGGTCAGAAACACACTGGTCAGAAACACACTGGTCAGAAATACAGCGGTCAGAAACACACTGGTCAGAAACACAGTGGGCAGAAACACACTGGTCATAAATACACTGGTCAGAAACACAGTGGTCAGAAACACAGTGGTCAGAATATGAGTAGTCAAAAACACAATGGTCAGAAACCCACTGGTCAGAAACACACTGGTAAGAAATACAGTGGTCAGAAAGACACTGGTCAGGAACACAGCGGTGAGAAACACACTGGTCAGAAACACAGTGGGCAGAAACACACTGGTCATAAATACACTGGTCAGAAACACAGTGGTCAGAAACACAGTGGTCAGAAACACAGTGGTCAGAAACACACTGGTCAGAAACACAGTGGTCAGAAACACACTGGTCAAAAACACTGTGACCAGTAACACATTGGTCAGAAAGACACTGGTCAGAAACACAGTGGTCAGAAACACACTGGTCAGAAACACAGTGGTCAGAAACACACTGGTGAGAATCACAGTGGTCAGAAACGAACTGGTCAGAAACACACAGGTCAGAAACACACTGGTCAGAAACACAATGGGCAGAAACACATTGTTCAGATACACAATGGCCAGAAACACACTGGTCATAAACACACTGGTCACAACCACATTGGTCAGAAACACACTGGTCATAAACACACTCGTCAGAAACACAGTGGTCAGTAACACAGTGGTCAGAAACACAGTTGTCAGAAACACAGTGGCCAGAAACACACTGGTCAGAAACACAGTGGTCAAAACACACTGGCCAGAAACACACTAGTCAGAAACAGAGTGGTCTGAAACACTCTGGTCAGAAACACAGCTGTCGTAAACACAGTGGTCAGAAACACAGAGTTCAGAATCACAGTGGTCAAAAACACAGAGGTCAGAAAGACACTGGTCAGAAACACATTGGTCAGAAACACAGTGGTCAGAAACTCACTGGTCAGAAACACAGTGGTCAGAGACACATTGGACAGAAACACAGTGGTCGGAAACACACTGGTCAGAAACACTGTGGTCAGAAACACAGTGGACAGAAACACAGTGGTCAGAAACACAGTGGTCAGAAACACAGTGGTCAGAAACACAGTGGTCAGATACACAGTGGTCAGAAACAAAGTGGTCAGAGACACAGTGGTCAGAAACACACTGGTCAGAAACACATTGGCCAGAAACACAGTGGTCAGAAACACAGTGGTCAGAAACACACTGGTCAGAAACACAATGGTCAGAAACACAGTGGTCATAAACACAGTGGTAAGAAACACACTGGTCAGAAACACACTGGTCAGAAACACAGTGGTCAGAAACAAACTGGTCAGAAATACAGTGGTCAGAAACACAGTGGTAAAAAACACACTGGTCAGATACACACTGGTCAGAAACACAGTGGTCTTAAACACAGTGGTTAGAAACACAGTGGTCAGAAACACAGTGGTCAGAAACACACTGTTCAGAAACAATGTGGTTAGAAACACAGTGGTCAGATACACACTGGTCAGAAACACAGGAATCAGAAACACATTGGTCATAAACACACTGGTCAGAAACACACTGGTCAGAAACACACTGGTCAGAAACAATGTGGTCAGAAACACACTTGTCAGAAGCACACTGGTCAAAAACACAGTGGTCAGAAACAAACTAGTCAGAAACATAGTGGTCAGAAACGCGCTGGTCAGAAACACACTGGTCATAAACACACTGGTCAGAAACACACTTGTAAGAAACACACTAGCCAGAAAAACAGTGCTGGAAAACACATTGGTCAGAAACACACGGGTCATAAACACAGTGGTCAGAGACACAGTGGTCAGAAACACACTGGTCAGAGACACACAGGTCAGAAACATATTGGTCAGAAACACAGAGATCAGAAACACACTGGTCAGAAACACAGCGGTCGGAGACACAGTGGTCAGAAACACAGTGCTTAGAAACACAGTGGTCGGAAACACAGTAGTCAGAAACACAGTGGTCAGAAACACGGTGGTCAGAAACACAGTGGTCAGGAACACTGTGGTCAGAAACACAGTGGTCAGAAACACACTGGTCTGAAACACACTGGTCTGAAACACGGTGGTCAGAAACACACTGGTCAGAAAGACACTGGTCATAAACACAGAGGTCACAAATACACAGATCAGAGACAAAGTGGTCAGAACACAGTGGTCGGAAACACACTGGTCAGAAGTACACTGGTCAGAAACACAGTGGTCAGAAACACAGTGGTCAGAAACACAGAAGTCAGAAACACAATGGTCAGAGGCACAGTGGTCATAAACCCACTGGTATAAAACACTGTGGTCAGAAACACTGGGGTCAAAAACTCAGTGGTCAGAAACACCGTGGTCAGAAACACACTGGTCAGAGGCACAGTGGTCCATAACACAGTGGTCAGAAACACACTGGTCAGAAACACGGTGATCAGAAACACACTGGTCAGAAGCACAGTGGTCAAAAACACAGTGGTCAGAAACACAGTGGTCAGAAACACACTGGTCAGAAACACAGTGGTCAGCAACACAGTGGTCAGAAACACAGTGGTCAGAAACACACTGGTCAGAAACACACTGCTCGGTCAGCAGCACACTGGTCAGAAACACACTGCTCGGTCAGCAGCACACTGGTCAGAAACACACTGCTCGGTCAGCAGCACACTGGTCAGAAACACACTGCTCGGTCAGCAGCACACTGGTCAGAAACACACTGCTCGGTCAGCAGCACACTGGTCAGAAACACACTGCTCGGTCAGCAGCACACTGGTCAGAAACACACTGCTCGGTCAGCAGCACACTGGTCAGAAACACACTGCTCGGTCAGCAGCACACTGGTCAGAAACACACTGCTCGGTCAGCAGCACACTGGTCAGAAACACACTGCTCGGTCAGCAGCACACTGGTCAGAAACACACTGCTCGGTCAGCAGCACACTGGTCAGAAACACACTGCTCGGTCAGCAGCACACTGGTCAGAAACACACTGCTCGGTCAGCAGCACACTGGTCAGAAACACACTGCTCGGTCAGCAGCACACTGGTCAGAAACACACTGCTCGGTCAGCAGCACACTGGTCAGAAACACACTGCTCAGAGACACAGTGGTCAGAAACACACTGGTCCGAAACACACTGGTCAGACACACACTGGTCAGAGACACAGTGGTCAGAAACACAGTGGTCAGAAACACGCTGGTCAGAAACACAGTGGTCGGAAACACATTGGTCAGAAACACACTGGTCAGAAACACAGTAGTTATAAACACACTGGTGAGAAACACAGTGGTCAGAAACACAGTGATCAGAAACACAGTGGTCAGAAACACAGTGGTCAGAAACAAAGTGGTCAGAACCATAGTGGTCAGAAACACAGTGGTCAGAAACACAGTGGTCAGAAACAAAGTGGTCAGAACCATAGTGGTCAGAAACACAGTGGTCAGAAACACAGTGGTTATAAACACAGTGGTCAGAAACTCAGTGGTCAGAGACACAGTGGTCAGAACCGAAGTGGTCATAAACACAGTGGACAGACACACACTGGTCAGAAACACAGTGGTCGGAAACACAGTGGTCAGAAACACTGCGGTCAGAAACACAGTGGTCAGAAACACAGTGGTCAGAAACACACTGGTCAGAAACACAGTGGTCGGAAACACAGTGGTCAGAAACACTGCGGTCAGAAACACAGTGGTCAGAAACACGGTGGTAAGAAACACAGTGGTCAGAAACACAATGGTCAGAAACACAGTGGTCGGAAACACACTGGTCAGAAACACAGTGGTCAGAAACACAGTGGCCAGAAACACAGTGGTCAGAAACACACTGGTCAGAAACACAGTGGTCAGAAACACACTGGTCAGAAACACAGTGGTCAGAAACACACTGGTCAGAAGCACACTGCTGAGGAACACGGTGGTCAGAAACAAAGTGGTCAGAAACAAACTGGTCAGAAACACTGTTGTCAGAAACAATCTGGTGAGAAACACAGTGGTCAGCAGCACACTGGTCAGAAACACACTGCTCGGAAACACAGTGCTCTGAAACACATTGGTCAGAAAAACGCTGGTCAGAAACACAGTGGTCATAAACACAGTGGCCAGAAACACAGTGGTCAGAAACACAGTGGTCAGAAACACAATGGTCAGAAACACACTGGTCAGAAACACAGTGGTCAGAAACACACTGGTCAGAAACATTGTTGTCGGAAACACACTGGTCAGAAACCCAGTGGTCAGAAACACTCTGGTCAGAAACACCGTGGTCAAGAACACACTGGTCTTAAACACGCTGGTAAGAAACACAGTGGGGAGAAACACACTGTCCATAGACACAGTGGTAAGAAACACACTGGTCAGAAACACAGTGGTCAGAAACACAGTTCTCATCTACACAGATGTCAGAAACACAGTGGTCAGAAGCACATTGGTCAGAAACACACTGGTCAGAAACACAGTGGTCCGAAACACACTGGTCAGAAACACGGTTGTCAGAAGCACACTGGTCAAAAACACAGTGGTCAGAAAAACAGTGGTCAGAAACACAGTGGTAAGAAACACGGTGGTCAGAAACACACTGGTCAAGAAAACCCAACTGGTCAGAAACACAGTGGTCAGAAACACACTGGTCACAAACACAGCGGTAAAAAACTCTATGGTCAGAAACACAATGGTCAGAAACACAGTGGTCAGAAGCACACTGGTCAGAAACACACTGATCAGAAACACACTGGTCAGAGACACACTCGTCAGAAACACACTGATCATAAACACACCGTTCAGAAACACTGTGGTCAGAAACACAGTGGTCAGAAACACACTGGTCAGAAACACAGCGGTCAGAAACACATTGGTCAGAAACACAGTGGTCAGAAACACACTGGTCAGAGACACAGTGGTCAGAAACACAGTGGTCAGAAACACAGTGGTCAGAAACACATTGGTCAGAAACACAGTGGTCAGAAACACACTGGTCAGAGACACAGTGGTCAGAAACACAGTGGTCAGAAACACAGTGATGAGAAACACACTGGTCAGAAACACACCGGTCGAAAACACAGTGGTCAAAAACACAGTGCTCAGAAACACGGTGGTCAGAAACACAGTGGTCAGAAACACAGTGGTCAGGAACAAACTGGTCAGAAACACAGTGGTCAGAATCACACTGGTCAGAAACACACTGGTCAGAAGCACAGTGGTCTGAAACAAAGTGGTCAGAAATACACTGCTCAGAAACACACTGGTCAGAAACACAGTGGTCAGAAACGCAGTGGTCAGAAACACAGTGGTCGGAAACACAGTGGTCAGAAACACAGTCGTCAGAAACACAGTGGTCGGAAACACTGTGGTCAGAAATATAGTGGTCAGAAACACACTGGTCAGAAACACACTGGTCAGAAACACACTGGCCAGAAACACATTGGTCAGAAACACAGTGGTCAGAAACACACTGGTCATAAACACAGTGGTCAGAAACACAGTGGTCGGAAGAACACTGGTCATAAACACAGTGGTCAGAAACAAACTAGTCAGAAACACAGTGGTCAGAAACACGCTGGTCAGAAACACAGTGGTAAAAAACACACTGGTCAGAAACACACTGGTCAGAAACACACTGGCCAGAAACACAGTGCTTGGAAACACATTGGTCAGAAAGACGCTGGTCATAAACACAGTGGTCAGAGACACAGTGGTCAGAAACACACTGGTCAGAAACACAGTGGTCAGAAACACACTGGTCAGAAACAAAGTGGTAAAAACGCACTGGTCAGAAACACAGTGGTCAGAAACACAGTGATCAGAAACATGGTGGTCAGAAACACACTGGTCAGAGACACACAGGTCAGAAACACAGTGGTCAGAAACACAGTGCTTAGAAACACAGTGGTCTGAAACACAGTAGTCAGAAACACGGTAGTCAGAAACACGGTGGTCAGAAACACAGTGGTCAGAAACACAGTGGTCAGAAACACACTAGTCAGACCCATAGTGGTCAGAAGCACACTGGTCAGAAACACAGTGGTCAGAAACATAGTGGTCAGAAAGACAGTGGTCAGACACACACTGGTCAGAAACACAGTGGTCGGAAACACAGTGGTCAGAACACAGTGGTCAGAAAACACAGTGGTCAGAAACACACTGGTCAGAAACACAGTGGTAAGAAACACAGTGGTCAGAAACACAATGGTCAGAGGCACAGTGGTCATAAACACACTGGTCAAAAACACTGTGGTCAGAAACACAGTGGTTAAAAACACAGTGGTCAGAAACACAGTGGTCAGAAACACACGGGTCAGAGACACACTGGTCAGAAACACAGTGGCAATAAACATACAGGTAAGAAACACGGTGATCAGAAACACACTGGTCAGACGCACAGTGGTCAGAAACACAGTGATAAAAAACACAGTGGTCAGAAACACAGTGGTCAGAAACACAGTGGTCAGAAACACAGTGGTCAGAAACACAGTGGTCATAAACACAGTGGTCAGAGACACACTGGTCAGAAACACACTGGTCACAAACACAGTGGTCAGAAACACACTGGTCAGAAACCCAGTGGTCAGAGACACTCTGGTCAGAAACACCGTGGTCAGAAACACACTGGTCAGAAACACACTGGTCACAAACACAGTGGTCAGAAACACACTGGTCAGAAACCCAGTGGTCAGAGACACTCTGGTCAGAAACACCGTGGTCAGAAACACACTGGTCAGAAACACGCTGGTCAAAAACACAGTGGGAAGAAACACACTGTCCATATACACGGTGTTAAGAAACACAGTGGTCAGAAATCCAGTGGTCAGAAACACACTGGTCAGAAACACAGTGGTCAGAAACACACTGGTCAGAAACACAGTGGTCAGAAACACAGTGGTCAGAAACACACTGGTCAGAAACACGCTGGTCAGAAACACAGTGGTCAGAAACACTCTGGTCAGAAACACACTGGTCAGAAGCACAGTGGTCAGAAACAAAGTGGTCAGATACACACTGCTCAGAAACGCACTGGTCAGAAACACAGTGGTCAGAAACATAGTGGTCAGAAACCCAGTGGTCAGAAACACAGTGGTCAGGCACACAGTGGTCAGAAACACAGTGATCAGACACACACTGGTCAGAAACACAGTGGTCGGAAACACACTGGTAAGAGACACACTCGTCTGGAACACGGTGGTCAGAAACAAAGTGGTCAGAAACAAACTGGTCAGACACACTGTGGTCAGAAAGAATCTGGTCAGAGACATAGTGGTCAGCAACACACTGGTCAGAAACGCAGTGCTCGGAAACACAGTGGTCAGAAACACAGTGGTCGGAAGCACACTGGTCATAAACACAGTGGTCAGAAACAAACTACTCAGAAACACAGTAGTCAGAAACACGCTGGTCAGAAACACAGTGGTCAGAAACACCGTGGTCAGAGACACACTTGTCAGAAACACTGTGGTCAGAAACGCACTAGTCAGAAACCCAGTGGTCAGAAACACTCTGGTCAGAAACACACTGGTCAGAAGCACAGTGGTCAGAAACAAAGTGGTCAGATACACACTGCTCAGAAACGCACTGGTCAGAAACACAGTGGTCAGAAACATAGTGGTCAGAAACCCAGTGGTCAGAAACACAGTGGTCAGGCACACAGTGGTCAGAAACACAGTGATCAGACACACACTGGTCAGAAACACAGTGGTCGGAAACACACTGGTAAGAGACACACTCGTCTGGAACACGGTGGTCAGAAACAAAGTGGTCAGAAACAAACTGGTCAGACACACTGTGGTCAGAAAGAATCTGGTCAGAGACATAGTGGTCAGCAACACACTGGTCAGAAACGCAGTGCTCGGAAACACAGTGGTCAGAAACACAGTGGTCGGAAGCACACTGGTCATAAACACAGTGGTCAGAAACAAACTACTCAGAAACACAGTAGTCAGAAACACGCTGGTCAGAAACACAGTGGTCAGAAACACCGTGGTCAGAGACACACTTGTCAGAAACACTGTGGTCAGAAACGCACTAGTCAGAAACCCAGTGGTCAGAAACACTCTGGTCAGAAACACACTGGTCAGAAGCACAGTGGTCAGAAACAAAGTGGTCAGATACACACTGCTCAGAAACGCACTGGTCAGAAACACAGTGGTCAGAAACATAGTGGTCAGAAACCCAGTGGTCAGAAACACAGTGGTCAGGCACACAGTGGTCAGAAACACAGTGATCAGACACACACTGGTCAGAAACACAGTGGTCGGAAACACACTGGTAAGAGACACACTCGTCTGGAACACGGTGGTCAGAAACAAAGTGGTCAGAAACAAACTGGTCAGACACACTGTGGTCAGAAAGAATCTGGTCAGAGACATAGTGGTCAGCAACACACTGGTCAGAAACGCAGTGCTCGGAAACACAGTGGTCAGAAACACAGTGGTCGGAAGCACACTGGTCATAAACACAGTGGTCAGAAACAAACTACTCAGAAACACAGTAGTCAGAAACACGCTGGTCAGAAACACAGTGGTCAGAAACACCGTGGTCAGAGACACACTTGTCAGAAACACTGTGGTCAGAAACGCACTAGTCAGAAACCCAGTGGTCAGAAACACTCTGGTCAGAAACACACTGGTCAGAAGCACAGTGGTCAGAAACAAAGTGGTCAGATACACACTGCTCAGAAACGCACTGGTCAGAAACACAGTGGTCAGAAACATAGTGGTCAGAAACCCAGTGGTCAGAAACACAGTGGTCAGGCACACAGTGGTCAGAAACACAGTGATCAGACACACACTGGTCAGAAACACAGTGGTCGGAAACACACTGGTAAGAGACACACTCGTCTGGAACACGGTGGTCAGAAACAAAGTGGTCAGAAACAAACTGGTCAGACACACTGTGGTCAGAAAGAATCTGGTCAGAGACATAGTGGTCAGCAACACACTGGTCAGAAACGCAGTGCTCGGAAACACAGTGGTCAGAAACACAGTGGTCGGAAGCACACTGGTCATAAACACAGTGGTCAGAAACAAACTACTCAGAAACACAGTAGTCAGAAACACGCTGGTCAGAAACACAGTGGTCAGAAACACCGTGGTCAGAGACACACTTGTCAGAAACACTGTGGTCAGAAACGCACTAGTCAGAAACCCAGTGGTCAGAAACACTCTGGTCAGAAACACACTGGTCAGAAGCACAGTGGTCAGAAACAAAGTGGTCAGATACACACTGCTCAGAAACGCACTGGTCAGAAACACAGTGGTCAGAAACATAGTGGTCAGAAACCCAGTGGTCAGAAACACAGTGGTCAGGCACACAGTGGTCAGAAACACAGTGATCAGACACACACTGGTCAGAAACACAGTGGTCGGAAACACACTGGTAAGAGACACACTCGTCTGGAACACGGTGGTCAGAAACAAAGTGGTCAGAAACAAACTGGTCAGACACACTGTGGTCAGAAAGAATCTGGTCAGAGACATAGTGGTCAGCAACACACTGGTCAGAAACGCAGTGCTCGGAAACACAGTGGTCAGAAACACAGTGGTCGGAAGCACACTGGTCATAAACACAGTGGTCAGAAACAAACTACTCAGAAACACAGTAGTCAGAAACACGCTGGTCAGAAACACAGTGGTCAGAAACACCGTGGTCAGAGACACACTTGTCAGAAACACTGTGGTCAGAAACGCACTAGTCAGAAACCCAGTGGTCAGAAACACTCTGGTCAGAAACACACTGGTCAGAAGCACAGTGGTCAGAAACAAAGTGGTCAGATACACACTGCTCAGAAACGCACTGGTCAGAAACACAGTGGTCAGAAACATAGTGGTCAGAAACCCAGTGGTCAGAAACACAGTGGTCAGGCACACAGTGGTCAGAAACACAGTGATCAGACACACACTGGTCAGAAACACAGTGGTCGGAAACACACTGGTAAGAGACACACTCGTCTGGAACACGGTGGTCAGAAACAAAGTGGTCAGAAACAAACTGGTCAGACACACTGTGGTCAGAAAGAATCTGGTCAGAGACATAGTGGTCAGCAACACACTGGTCAGAAACGCAGTGCTCGGAAACACAGTGGTCAGAAACACAGTGGTCGGAAGCACACTGGTCATAAACACAGTGGTCAGAAACAAACTACTCAGAAACACAGTAGTCAGAAACACGCTGGTCAGAAACACAGTGGTCAGAAACACCGTGGTCAGAGACACACTTGTCAGAAACACTGTGGTCAGAAACGCACTAGTCAGAAACCCAGTGGTCAGAAACACTCTGGTCAGAAACACACTGGTCAGAAGCACAGTGGTCAGAAACAAAGTGGTCAGATACACACTGCTCAGAAACGCACTGGTCAGAAACACAGTGGTCAGAAACATAGTGGTCAGAAACCCAGTGGTCAGAAACACAGTGGTCAGGCACACAGTGGTCAGAAACACAGTGATCAGACACACACTGGTCAGAAACACAGTGGTCGGAAACACACTGGTAAGAGACACACTCGTCTGGAACACGGTGGTCAGAAACAAAGTGGTCAGAAACAAACTGGTCAGACACACTGTGGTCAGAAAGAATCTGGTCAGAGACATAGTGGTCAGCAACACACTGGTCAGAAACGCAGTGCTCGGAAACACAGTGGTCAGAAACACAGTGGTCGGAAGCACACTGGTCATAAACACAGTGGTCAGAAACAAACTACTCAGAAACACAGTAGTCAGAAACACGCTGGTCAGAAACACAGTGGGGAGAAACACACTGTCCATATACACGGTGGTAAGAAACACAGTGGTCAGAAACCCAGTGGTCAGAAACACACTGGTCAGAAACACAGTGATCAGAAACACACTGGTCAGAAACACAGTGGCCAGACACACAGTGGTAAGAAACACACTGGTCAGAAACACAGTGGTCAGAAGCACAGTGGCCAGAAATACAGTGGTCAGAAACACACTGGTCAGAAACACAGTGGTCGGAAACACACTGGTCAGAAACACAGTGGTCGGAAACACACTGGTCAGAGACACACTCGTCTGGAACACGGTGGTCAGAAACAAAGTGGTCAGAAACAAACTGGTCAGACACACTGTGGTCAGAAAGAATCTGGTCAGAAACATAGTGGTCAGCAACACACTGGACAGAAACGCACTGCTCGGAAACACAGTGATCAGAAACACAGTGTTCAGAAACACAGCGGTCAGAAACACACTGGTCAGAAACACAGTGGTCATATATACAGTGGTCAGAAACCCAGTGGTCAGAAACACAGTGGTCAGAAACACAGTGGTCAGAAACACAGTGGTCAGAAACACAGTGGTCAGAAACACAGTGGTCAGAAACACAGTGGTCATATACACAGTGGTCAGAAACCCAGTGGTCAGAAACACAGTGGTCAAAAACACAGTGGTCAGAAACACAGTGGTCAGAAACACAGTGGTCAGAAACACAGTGGTCAGAAACATAGTGGTCAGAAAAATAGTGGTCAGAAACACAGTGGTCGGAAACACGCTGTCCAGAAACACAGTGGTCAGAAACACAGTGGTCAGGAACACAGTGGTAAGAAACACACTGGTCATAAACACAGTGGTCAGAAACACACTGGTCACAAACACAGTGGTCAGAAACACAGTGGCCAGAAACACAGTGGTCAGAAACACAGTGGTCAGGAACACAGTGGTAAGAAACACACTGGTCATAAACACAGTGGTCAGAAACACACTGGTCACAAACACAGTGGTCAGAAACACAGTGGTCAGAGATACATTGGTCAGAAACACTGTGGTCAGAAACGCACACGTCAGAAACCCAGTGGTCAGAAACACTCTGGTCAGAAACACAGTGGGAAGCAACACACTGTCCATATACACAGTGGTAAGAAACACAGTGGTCAGAAACACAGTGGTCAGAAACACAGTGGTCAGAAACACAGTGGTCAGAAACACA
>SZWC01013724.1:23354-77156 GCA_023375785.1 Penium margaritaceum | reverse complement strand
CTCTCTCTCTCTCTCTCTCTCTCTCTCTCTCTCTCTCTCTCTCTCTCACTTCTCTCTCCATGCTCCCGCTCTGCTCTCTCTGCTCCCTCTGATTTTTCTGCTTCCCTCCTTCATCCCTCTGCCCCTCTCTCCCTCTCCCTCCCCCTCTCCTCTTACACTCTCCCTGCTTTCTCGCTATTCTCTCGCTTTGCCCTCTCCACTTCCCCCTATGCTCGTTTGCTTCCTTTCTCTTATGCCTTCTTTATCACCTGTGGTGTCCCCTCGTTCGCTCCCCGGTCTCCTTCCCCGATTGCGTGTGTGCTGGGTCCGTCCGTCCATCTGTCCCTTCTCCTGTTCCCTGGTCGCCTCTCGTTCTCCCTCTCCTCCTCCCCTTACCTCTCTAATGCACTCCCCTATATACACACCTGACACCATGGTTCACCCTGCCCCTCCCCTGCATGCTCGCTCCTCCCGTAGTCATTTGCTCCTTCCATCTCTTGCCCCTCGTTCTACTGCTAGCAACGTCATGGCCGATCTCAGCCTCTCTGGCGCCCTCGCTGCTACGGCTGCAGCCCGTGCAACCCGTGAGCAGGCATCCCCATAGGATGTCTCCTCCCGCGCCTCTAGTCTTGCCTCTGTTGATCTCGGCCTCGTTGACGACTCCCTCATCCTCTCCCCTTGTTCTGCTGCGGCGGCCACCATCACGGCGGCTCTCGAGGTGCTCCGTGCCTCCCCATGGCCACCTCGCCGATGTCCACCCCTGTCCAAACTTCTCAATTCCCCGTCTCCACGGCCATCCTTGACTCCCTCGCTTTCCGTCCCGTCAGTGTACCCCCTGCCGTTCCCCCCGTCCACCCTGTTGCCACTGTCGATCTTGACGGTCCCGGCTTTGACACCTCCAGTGCCCTTGTGCGTACTACTGTCGTCCCGGGATGCGTCATCGTTCCCGGCAATGCTTTTGTCCCCTGTAGTGTCCTCGCTGCTGGCTGCACTGTCGCCCCTAGTGGTGCTGTTATGGCCAGTGATGCCGTTGCCACTGGTAGTGTCATCGCCCCTAGTAGTGTCGTCGCCCTTGGCGGCGCTGTCGCCCCCGGTGCTGCCGTCGCCCCCGGTGTTGCCGTTGCCTCTGGCGTTGTTGTCACCTTGACTGTTGCTATAGCCTCTTGCCATGTTGCCGACCCTGCCGGTGCCATTATTACAGGCTGCGCTCTCCGTGTTGGTAGTGTCGTCTCGCCCTGATGGCGCTTTGCCCGCCGGTGGCACCGCCCCGGCTGGCGGTGTCCCTCCTGTCGGTGGCGTTGTCCCTGTTGATGCCCCTCCCCTTGGTGACCCGGTCATTGCGCTTGCACGCACCGAGGCTCGCCTCTATGCCATGATCCTTGCAGTCGCTCAGCTCGTCCGCCTTGGTCTCCATCCCTCTCCTACTACATCGTTGCCCCTGACTGCTGCTCCCGAACACGTTCCAGGCACCTCGTTCTCCAATTGGTCCCCATGCTTCGTGTCCTAGGCCCACATGTACGGCCTCTGGGAGCACTATGACCCCTCTTCCTCCCTTCCCCTCACTCATCCTGATCGTAGCGCTCTTCCTTTCCACCTCCTCTACTCTGCTTCCCCTTCTCTCGCCCTTCACCAGCTTGATCGGTTTGCACCCATCGCCGCTCTCCCCGCTCGTACTCATGAGGCATGGACTACACTTCTCCCGCTTTACTCTTCTGACTCTCTTTGTTTTGCTTCCTCTCTCCTCGCTCATCATCGAGCTCTCCATCGCCGCCCTGACGAGTCCTTGGATGCCTACCTGGGGCACACGGAGCTTCTCTAGAGAGAGCTTCTCACTGCGGGCGTCTCCTTGACCAATCAAGCCTTTGTCACTTTTTTTGTCACTCGTCTAGGTCCTTCCTTCTCCGGTGCTCTTACTTCCTTTCCCCTCACCCTTACCCTTCAAGTCACATACCAGACTCCTGGAGCCGTCTGGCCGGTGTTGCTGGAGGGGCTTCGCTCCTTCCAGGTGGTCTCCCAACCTGTTTTCCCTCCTGCGGAGTATGTCTTGTCCGACACCCTGCGCGGCCTCCTCCCCCCTCCGGCGGCTCATGCCCTTGCTCTTTGTGCTCCACCTAGCGGAGGTGGTGGTGGTGGTGGCGGTGGCGGTGCTCGCCCACCCACGTGCTGGAATTACGAGGTTGTTGGTCATTGTCATGATACGTGCCCGCTTCTCCCAGCCACTGATCTTCGTGAGCGGATTGCGCGTCAGCGCGCCCTCCTCCTTGGTCGAGCTTATGTTGCCCCTGGCAGTCCTCCACCTGTTGTGGTCCTTGGCACTCTTCCGCTTGCTGCCCCCGTCCTTCCACCGCCAGTACCTGCGACACCCGCTCCCCTTACAGAGCATGCCATCATCGCTCTCATCCGCCGCGTCCTGGCCGAGGGTGTGCTTGACGGCCCGCCGCCCGCTGGTACGTCTCCTTTGCTTGATCTCCTTGTTGCCCGTGCGTCTTGTCCCACTTCTCCTAGCGTCCCCTTGCCAGACCCCTGCCTGTTGCCCCTCTCCCCTTGCACGGCTGCATACAGCCTCCTCTCTAGCACTGAGCGTGTCGTGGCGCTGTCTTGGGTGGTCGACGGTGCCGCAACCGACCACATGCATCCCGTTTGCGAGCTGTTCACAGAGTTCAGACCAGTCTCTCCGATCACCTTGGTGTACACTGGTGATGGAGCCCCCCACCTCGTGCTCGGTGTGGGCACTATTTGCCTCACCTCCTCGGCCGGCTCCATCACCTTGTCCTCTGTTCTCTACGTTCTTGCTCTTGATTTTTCCCTTCTGTCTGTTCTGACTCTCGACCTATGCGGTTTCTCCACCACTTATGCCCTCGGTCTCATCGCTGTCACTGACTGCGCTAGTGGCCGCATCGTCCTCTAAGGTCGTCGGCCCCTTGGCGAGGGCTTGTACTGAGTTCTCGGCCCACAGTCCGTCTCTGCGCCCGCAGCGGATGCTGTTGCGCTTGTTGCTCTCTCTCGTTTGGCTCACTCGCACCTTCTTCATCATCGCCTTTGCCATCTTCCCTCCCCTGCTGTGGCCTCCCTCCTTCGTACCCTCCCCACCGATAGCCTGTCCGACCCCTCAATCTGGGCCTCGTGCGCTACCGATTGCACCTTTTGTGCCGTTTGTAAGATGCATCGCCTTCCTTTTCTCTCCTCTCCCTCACGCGTATCTGCTCCTCTCAAGCTCGTACATGCTGACATCCTTGGTCCTCTCCAGCATGAGTCTCTCGCTGAGCATGCCACGTATGTTCTGAGACTGATCGACGACTATTCTCATTACACATGGGTCTTTTTTCTTTGGGCAAAGAGCGATGTTGCCCAGACCAACTAGTCGTAGTACGCGTCCGCGCAGAGACAGAGTTGTGACCAGTTATTGCGCTTTTGGTCCGACCGCGGTGACGATTTCTTTGGTGCCACATCATCGTTCTTTGACCGTGAGGGCATGAGCTCTCTGCTCCCTATTCTTTACAGCAGAATGGGATTGCCGAGTACTGGAACCATACACTCGTTGAGGGTGTCTGCACGATGATGACTGAGGCAAGCTTGCTTGATCGAGGCTGCAGCTTTTGGTCTGAGGCGGCCCGTTATCGCATGTGGGTTTGAAACCGGATCATGCATGGCCCACTCCCCACCAACACCACACCATTCCAACTGTTCTTTGGTCGCTGCGCTGACCTTAGTCAAGCTGTGGTTTGGGGCACCATGGCCACCGTCTACCTTGCTCCCCTTTCTCGGTGTGGCAAGCTCGATCCGCCAAGCCGTCTCTGCGACACCCTTGGGGTTGCGCCTCATTCTCGTGCACACCGTTTTTGGGACCCGGTCGCCCATCAACTCATCGAGTCCTGTCACGCTCAATTTTTTTAGTAGCTACCTTATGGTGCCTTCCATGCGGATCGTTGTTTCCCGTCCCCATCCTCTACCACGGCCTACACCTCCGACAGCCTTGTGGTTGCTGGTATCCCTTCTCTTTCTTTACCTTCCTCAGTGACCCCCACCCCAGTGCCTCCTCTGCCTTCCGCCACCCCCGCTCCTGTCCCTTCTCTTGTGCCCGCTTCGACCGTCCCGCCGCCGACCTCTCACCCCCTCCCCCCATTCCCCCTTCCTTCCTGCCGTCTTTGTCTACCCTCCTACCCCGTCCTGTAGCTCCTCCTCTTCCTTCCGCGCCCATCTCCGCCTCCACGGAGGAGCCTCCTCCCGCGCCTGTCGCCTCTCCTCTCCCCCCTAGTCCTTTGCCCTCTTCCTTCCCTCCCATCCCACCTCCTCCCTCCCTGCCCTCTCTCTCTCTCCCCCACTTCCATCTCCTCCCCTACCTCCCTTATCCCCCTTTCACCGCTATGGCGGTCCGCCGTCTGTCTCTCCCCTCCCTCCCCTCCTGNCTACCCTCCTACCCCGTCCTGTAGCTCCTCCTCTTCCTTCCGCGCCCGTCTCCGCCTCCACGGGGGAGCCTCCTCCCGCGCCTGTCGCCTCTCCTCTCCCCCCTAGTCCTTTGCCCTCTTCCTTCCCTCCCATCCCACCTCCTCCCTCCCTGCCCTCTCTCTCTCTCCCCCACTTCCATCTCCTCCCCTACCTCCCTTATCCCCCTTTCACCGCTATGGCGGTCCGCCGTCTGTCTCTCCCCTCCCTCCCCTCCTGCCGTCTCCCATGCCGACTCCTGTCTCTCCTCCCGGCTTCCCCCCCTCCCCTCCTCTGGTCCCCCCTGCTCTGACCGTGGCTCAGGCTGCAGGATCCCCTTGTGCAAATTCTTCCACTCGCTGTGCGCACCCTGTTCTCCTCTCCATTGAGGATGTCTCAGAGGACACCCCTTCACGGACGTCCTCTCCCATCACTCTCTTGGGAAATCCCGTCCCTGTTGCGCTGACACCGTCTCCACCGTCCTCACCCCCTGCCCACCCCTCGCCCCTCACTCCTCTTGTCGATGTCCTCTCTCGCAAGACACTTCCGCACCTTCACCCTCCCTCTCGGTCCCCTTCGCCGCCCGCTCCCCTCCCTTGCCCATCTCCTCCTCCGGCAATTTCCCCCCACCCACCCGTCCCCAGCCCGGCTTCTCTTCTCAGTGTTCCCCCTCGCCCCCTCTCGTGGATGTGCACACATGCTACCTGGGCTCGTCCTTCCGTCCCTCCTCCCCCTCCTCCACTCTCCCCTCATACTCTTCTTCCTGTTCTGCCCATCCCTGCCTCTGTACTACCTCATGTTGTCCTGGACACCCCTCCTCCCTCCTTGCCTGTTTCTTCTCACACCCGCTCTCGCACCGCTCGCACTCTTACCTGTTCCTCTATCCCCCTCCTCATCATCCCCTTGCCTTTCTCCTCATCCCCTGTCTCTTCCTTGTCACCAATCCCTGCGTCGTCCCCTCCCTTCCGGGTCCCCGCTATGCCTCTCCCCCCTTCTCCCTGCGTTCCATCTCCTTCCTCCTCTTCTCCCCTCGCTTGCCCACTTCCTCCCGTCATGGTGTCATCACCCATTTCTCCCCCGCTCCCTTCTCCTGCTCCTCTTGTTGCCTCCTCGTCTGCCGCCCCTCCGCCTCCCTCTCCACCACTCCCTCTCCCCTTTCCCCCCTCCCCGGTAGTCTCTGATCTCCTCTTTCCCTCCTCACCTCTTCCCTCCTCCGTTGTTGTGCTCCCTCCCTCTTGGCCTCTGTCGTCTTACACCTTCCATTCAGATCACGCCCATGGTCGCCACTTCTTTCATCTTGAGTTTCACTTTGCGCTCGATGTTTTCACTGACCATCGCTTTGTCGACGCCCCGACATCTACTACGTGTGCGCTAGCGATCACATCTGTCCCGCCCGCTTCCTCCTCTCCCTCTTCCCTTGATGAGTCCAATCCCCTCACCCTCGCTGACGCCCTTACTCGTCCGGATGCTGCTACCTGGCACGCAGCCTGTGTTGTAGAGCTTGCTGCCCTGGCTGAGCATGGTGTGTTTGAACTCGCTGACCTTCCTCCCGGTCGCACGGCTCTCAAGGCCAAGTGGGTTCTACGCAAGAAGTTCACATCCTCGGGTGCCCTCGACCGGTACAAGGCTCACCTCACCACCAAGGGCTACTCCCAGGTTCCCCGCATAGACTTCACCAAAACCTACGCCCCTTTCGGCCACTTTACGACAAGTCGCATCATCATCTGTCTCACGGCCCACTATCAGTGGGAGCTTCACCAGATGGACGTGAACAACGCATTTCTCTACAGTCGTCTTGAGGAGGAGCTTTACATGGTCCAGCCTCCTGGCTTCTCCGTGTTGGCTCTAGTGGGTGTGGAGGCACCCTCAAGGATGCTTAGCTCTCAGTGATACACGCTACCAAGGTTTGGGCAGCCAATGGACACCAATGGTGAAGAGTGTGGAGCACAAGGATAACGGATGTGAGTGGGCAGAACTCGTTGCATTCAGTAGATCTGAATCGAAACACATTTTTTTGTTAGAATGATAAGATTACATCAGATCCTTGTAGCCTGTGATCTAAGCTTTCCAACGCATCCAAGCACGCCCAAAACGGAGCAGTAGAGCCCCTGCTACGGCCGTCGAAGTAACCCTTGGTGGAGCCGTCCACCTGGCCTTGCACTCTAGGCAACGGGAGGCGCTTCGACGATGACCCGTCGAAGCGCCTTTCCTCGCCCAGAAGTCAAGGAGAAGTTCATCCTGGTCAAGGAGGTCCTTATGGTCACCTCATTCATGCCCCTGGTGCATTTGGAGGCCATTATGAATGAACTCGGATGCCTGGCGGTGGAATGTCCCGCCACCCATGACGGTTACCAGATTCCATCCAACACCCGTTTTTTGGGCTAGGCTACCTTTCTGAATACTCACTCAAATCGAGCCATTCAAAGCTCGATCTTCCATGGAAAAATCCAAGGAATCCAAATCTAAAGTCAGATCAGGTGTTTGACCACTCTTTAATGGTTGAACCAGGGAGTACGATCAACGGCACTCATAGCAAGGGGCACACCATGTCAACAATCTCCCCCATGCATCGAAGCCTTGATGCCCTGTCGTTGGAACCTATAGCATTTTTGAAACCTCACAGCGCAGTCCGAGCTCCATGCAGCTTGCTTCGTGCCTGTCCTTGGGCTGTGCCTTGGTCATGGCATCGGCGAGCATGCGCTTAGTGCCACAATGCACAATAGCGGCATCTCCCTTTGCCACCAAGTCCCGCGCGTAGTGATGCCGGATCTCAATGTGCTTGGTCCTCTTGTGCAGCACCGGGTTCTGGGTCAGGCTGAAGACACTCATGTTGTCAACATTGAGTACCGTCAGCTTCCTTTGCGGCACGCCGATTTCCTTTAGCAGCCGCCGCAGCCACACCACCTCCTTTGCGGCTTTCGCGAGCGCGATGTACTCCGCTTCGGTGCTGGACAGTGCCGCACACTCCTGCTTCCTGCTTGCCCATGAAACTGCTGCACCACCAAGCACAACCACGTACCTCGACGTTGATTTTCAGTCATCCACATCACCAGCCCAGTCGGCATCGGAGTAGCCGGCCAACTCGAGGGAGTTGTCACGCATTCCCCCTCCAAACACGAGCCGCGACTGTTTTGTTGCCTTGAGATAGCGGAGGATGCGCTTCACCACTTGCCAATGCAGCGGCCCGGGGTCAGCAACATAGCGGCTCACTTGGCCATCGGTGAAGGCTAGGTCGGGCCGTGTCGCCACCATTGCGTACATGATGCTCCCCACCGCGGACTGGTACGGCACACCTGCCATCTCCTCCTTCTCCTCGTCTGTGCTCAGGCCCATGCTCGAGCTCAACTCACATGTAGTGGTCATGGGTGTGCCAATGGGGTTGCACTCCTCCATGTTGTAGCGGCGGAGCACCTCTTGCACGTTATTTGCCTGCCCAATCTCTAGCGTGCGTGCTTTGCGGTCCCTCTTGATGGCGACAACGAGGTAGTACTCGAGCTTGCCCATGTCGGTCATTTTGAACCGACCGCCCAGCTTTCGCTTCAGGTTCACAAACTCCTCCATGTCCGATGACACAAGGATGAGGTCATCCACGTAGAGGACCACAATCTGGTGCAACCCCGGCTGCTTTCGCACGTACACGCTATGATCCGCCTCGCAGCGCTTGAAGCCAAGCTCGGCCATGAAGCCGTCCATTTTCAGGTACCACATGAGTGGCGCTTGCTTCAGACCGTAGAGCGCCTTGTGAAGCCGGCACACCTTCCCCGCCGGCGCGTCCAACCCCTCCGGCACCTCCTTGTAGACCTCCTTGTCCAGGTTGTCATTGAGGAATGCGGTTTTTACATCCATTTGGTGGACTTCATAGTCGCGCGCCGCCGCCACCGAGAGGATGGAGTGAATGGAGGCGAACTTTGCCACCTGCGCGAAGGTTTCGTCGTAGTGTTCTCCTTTTCGCTGGGCGTACCCCTTCGCGACCAGCCGCGCCTTGTACCGCTCCACCTTCCCCTCCTTGGTGAGCTTCTTCTTGAAGATCCACTTGGAGCCGATGATTTTCGCGCCCTCCGGCCTATCAATCAGCTGCCAACTACCGTTCTCTTCGTGGGAGGCGAGCTCAGATTTTATGGCTCCCTCCCACTCAGCCCCATCCTTCTGCTGCAACGCCTCCTTGACGGTCTCGGGCTCCTCTTGCGNCACCGAGAGGATGGAGCGAATGGAGGCGAAATTTGCCACCTGCGCGAAGGTTTCGTCGTAGTGTTCTCCTTTTCGCTGGGCGTACCCCTTCGCGACCAGCCGCGCCTTGTACCGCTCCACCTTCCCCTCCTTGGTGAGCTTCTTCTTGAAGATCCACTTGGAGCCGATGATTTTCGCGCCCTCCGGCCCATCAATCAGCTGCCAACTACAGTTCTCTTCGTGGGAGGCGAGCTCAGATTTCATGGCTCCCTCCCACTCAGCCCCATCCTTCTGCTGCAACGCCTCCTTGATGGTCTCGGGCTCCTCTTGCGCAAAGAACACTCGAGCAAACCAAGTCCAGGTGCCCAGCGCGGCATCGTACCATTTTGCCGTCCTCCTTGCGCGTCCGCTTCTCCGGGGCTGCTGCTCTTGAGGTTGTTGTTGTTGTTGCTGCTGCTGCTACTGCTGCTCTCTCGCGGCGCCACTCACACCGCTGGCCTGCTCCCCCTCTCTCGGGGACCGTGGAGATGGGGGCTCACTCCTCGCCTCCTCGTTCAGCTCCACTAATGCCGGCACTTTGGACTCATCGTCCGACTTGGCTGAATGCAAATCGGCCGCTCCCCCATCCCCCGGGTGGTTGTCACCGGTTGGAGTCGCTTGGACGTCACCCTCTTCTGCGTCCTACGGCGTCTCCCCCTCGAGGAGTGGCAGACACTGAGTGGCAGCCACTCCCCACGCTTGGAGATACCCGCGTCCTTGTCCGTCCAACGGCTATCCTCGTCGAACGTGACATCGTGACTCTTCACGATCTGCTGCCTCCGCGGGTCAAAGAGCCGGTACGCCTTGCTCCCCTTCTCGTACCCGACGAAGATGCACCGGCAAGTCCGCGGGTCCAGCTTGCCCCGCCCCTCCCGTGCCTGCACAACAGCATGTGCAACACAACCAAACGTGCGGAGGTGTACCACAGTTGGCTTCCTCCCGCTCCACACTTCTTGTGGCGTCTTCCACACATTGGACTCCGCGTCTTTTAGCGGCTTTGTCGGCATCAGGTTCATGATGTACGCCACTGTCCGTGCCGCCTCACCCCAGTACCGCTGCTCGAGGCCGGCATCACTCAACATGGACCGGACCATGTTGAGGATGGTGCGGTTTGCCCTCTCGGTGATGCCGTTCTGCTGCGGAGAGTGTGGCGTAGTTTTCTTCCATGCGATCCCCTTGCTCTTCATCCATGCCGAGCAGCCCTCGTACTCGCCGCCATTGTCGCTCCGGAACGCCTTCACCTTCAAGTCCGTTTGCCGCTCCACAGCGGCCACAAACTCCTGCATACAAGACAAGACATCGCTCTTCCTCTTCATGATGTAGACGTATAGCTTGCGGCTGTGGTCGTCAATGAAGGTGATGAAGTGGCAAGCCCCACTAATGGAGGGCTCGAACGGTCCGCACACATCCGTGTGCACCACCTCCAACTTCGTCGATGCACGCGTCCCTTTGCCGTCAAACAGCTGCCGTGTCGCCTTGCCCACCATGCATGGCTTGCACACGGCATTCTTGGCTACATCCACGCACTTGACCTCAAGACCCCGCACCACTTCCTTCTTTGCCATGTCCCTCACAGTTGAGGGAGCGATGTGACATAGGCGTTGGTGCCACAGGTCCAGATTTCCTTCATCCTTTGTCACCAGGTTGACGGCCTCAGTCCTTACCGCATCGGCAAGGACCTTGGTGCAAAGAAGGTACAAGTCCTCCTCCCTCTTGCCACGCGCAATCACCTCGCCATCCCCCTCCTTCCGGGTGATGGCCTCCTTGTTGAAGAGTACCTTGAGCCCCTTGCCGGTAAGGCGGCTCACTGACAGCAGGTTTGCCCCAAAGTTGGGCATGTGGAGCACGTCGTAGATGGTGCACGGAATGACTTTCCCGTTCACCACCGACTCAATGCGAACATTGCCTTCGCACGTGGCCAACTCTGTTTTGCCGTTGGCCACTGTCATGTACCGCTCGGTGGCACTATAGGTGACAAACGCCGCCCGGTTGCATTGTGTGTGGCGGCCTGATCCGGAGTCGATCACCGTGAATTCCGGATCTGTCAAGTCGGTATATTCCCTGGCCATCATGGCTTGGGTGTCCTTCTTCCCGCCCTTCCCGGGCTGGTCCGACTTCTCCTTTGGGCAGTTGCGTGCATAGTGGCCCTGTTTGCCACAGTTGTAGCACTCTCCCTTGTTGTCACCTTTCTTGGTGCCCTGCTTGGCACCTTTCCCCTTCTTGCCTCCCCCTCCACCTCGAGGGCGGACGGCATACGCGCAACTTGACGTTGCCCCAATTTCTCTCCCACCATGCCGCATCCATTCGTTGCGGACGTACTCAGCCACCTTTGGGTACTTCAGCTCATCGGCGGACCAGCCGCCTACAGCAGTGATCATGGGACTCCAACTGTCCGGCAAGGCCAGAAGGAGGATCATGGCTTGCAGCTACGGGTCGACCTTCCATCCGGTGGCTACGCACTCTGCAGTAAGGGACTCAATCTGCTGCAGAATCTCCATGATGTCGTCGCCGTCGTTGGCTCGGAGAGTGACGAGCCGCTTGAAGACGAAGAGCTGGTTAGCAAGGTTGGTGGACTGGTAGATGGTGCAGAGTTTCTTTCAGGCCTCCGCGGCCTCCGTGCATCCTTGAATCAGTGCGTGCTGCGGCGGAGCTAGCGCTAATACCAACAATGCAAGCGCCTTCTTGTTGCGCTTCTTGTACTTGTCCACTTCCTTCGGCGTCGCGGTATCCGGAGGCGCGGTCTCTTCACCATTGACTAGCTCAAGCAGGCTCTTGTCATCGAGGTAGACCTCAAACTCCCACCTCCACAAGGGGAATTTGTTCCCATCAAACTTGGAGACGGAACCAATGCTCACTTGCTCGGTCGTCGCCATGGCGCACGGCGGTAGCGTGAAATTTGAAGAGCTAGGGTCCTTCTAGGCACGTGGGCCCATAACCCTTTCTTGGCTCTAGTGGGTGTGGAGGCACCCTCAAGGATGCTTAGCTCTCAGTGATACACGCTACCAAGGTTTGGGCAGCCAATGGACACCAATGGTGAAGAGTGTGGAGCACAAGGATCACGGATGTGAGTGGGCATAACTCGTTGCATTCAGTAGATCTGAATCGAAACACGTTTTTGTTTGTTAGCATTGTGAAATTACATCAGATCCTGATAGCGTGTGATCTAAGTTTTCCAATGCATCCAAGTACGCCCAAAACGGAGCAGTAGAGCCCCTGCTACGGCCGTCAAAGTAACCCTTGGTGGAGCCGCCCACCAGGCCTTGCACTCTAGGCAATGGGAGGCGCTTCGACGATGACCCGTCGAAGCGCCTTTCCTCGCCCAGAAGTCAAGGAGAAGTTCATCCTGGTCAAGGAGGTCCTTATGGTCACCTCATTCATGCCCCTGGTGCATTTGGAGGCCATTAGGAATGAACTCGGATCCCTGACGGTGGAACATCCCGCCACCCATGGCGGGTACCAGATTCCACCCACCCAACACCCATTTTTCGGGCTAGGCTAACTTTCTGAATACTCACTCAAATTGAGCAATTCAAAGCTCGATCTTGCATGGAAAAATCCAAAAAATCCAAATCTAAAGTCAGATCAGGTTTTTGACCACTTCTCAGTGGTCGAACCAGAGAGTACGATCAACGGCACTCATGGCAAGGGGCACACCATGTCAACACTCCGATGGTACTGGACGAGTCTGCCGCCTCCGTCGAGCACTCTATGGTCTTCGCTAGTCCCCTCGTTGTTGGAACGAGGAGCTCTCGTCTACCCTTGTCTGTGGCGGTTTCTATCCTAGCCAGTCCGATCCCTCCCTCTTTGTCGGTGGCACGACTCTCGTGCCCACCTACATTGTGGTGTATGTGGATGACCTCCTCATCACCTCTCCTTCCTCCTACGTGATCTCTGAGGCAAAGGGTCTCCTCTCCTCAGCATACCGCATGAAGGATCTTGACCGTGCGACCATGTTCTTGGGGATGCAGATCAAGCACCTTCCTGGGTGTCTGTTGGTCCATCAAGAGCGCTATGTCCAGACTCTTGCGGACCGCTTCGCTTCTGTTGTCGACCTCTCTCGCCCTCTCCCTGCTGCCTCCTCGCCTATACCAGCGAGTACCCAGCTCACCCTTCGTGTGGCCCACGATGCGGAGTTAGGTGCGCTGGAGTCCGCCGTCATGTTTCAGTCCATCATTGGCATGCTCACATACCTCGTTGGCACCACTCGCCCAGACATTGCCTGTGCGGTGAACATCCTGGCCCAGTATGCCCGCGAGCCTCGCACATCCTTCGCTACATCCTCAGGTTTGCATGAACCGGCCTCGTTTTCCAGGCCAGGACAGGCTTGCCTCTCCTTGCGGGCTACATCGACAGTGACTATGCCCGCGACTTGGACGCTCGCAGTCGCAATGGTTTCGTCTTCCTCCTCGGCCCTACTGCCATCTCCTGGCATAGCGGGAAGCAGGGCTATGTCGCTCTCAGCACTGGGGAGGCTGAGTACATGGCCTTGGGTGGTGCTGCTGCCGAGAAGGTGTGGCTTTGTTGCCTTCTCGGCGAGCTTCGTCTCCCCACCCTAGCTGTGCCTCTCCACACAGACAGTGAGAGTGGGTTGGCCATTGCCAGGAATGTTGGTGCGCTTCATCGTCACACCAAGCACATCAATGTTGAGCACCATTACGTGCACAACGTAGTCGCGGCAGGCGATGTCTCTCTCTGGTTCATCTCTGCCAAGTTTCGGCTTGCAAACTTCCTCACGAAGGCTCTCCACCAGCCTGCCTTCGCTTTGAGTATCGCCTCTGTTGGTCTTCGGACCCTCCCCTCGCTGGACTGAGACTTCTCTTCTTTTCATCTTCCCACTCCCCTTCCCTGCGTTGTCTGGTCCTCTTCTCAATGACCACTCGTATGCCGCATCTCTGCCCCTTTCGAAGTCTACGCTTCTCCCCTCCATGTGCGCGTCTCTTATAGGTTCTTTCACATCCGATACATCCGTCGCCAACATGGTGTCTCCCATCTGTCTCCGCCCATTCTCCTTCTCGTCTCTTCCCTCTCCCGCCCCCCCTCGTGTCCGGTTGGTTTCTCTATTGCCGTGTGCCTCTAGGCGGTGGGGTGCAGGTCCTTGATTCTCCCTCTGGCACTCTCCCCTTCCTCTCTGGGCACTTCGGGCCTGCTGCTCGTGGCTGTGTGGCGCTCTTGGCAGGATGTGTCGGTTGGGTGCTTCTGGCTGGGTGCTTCTGGATGGGTGCTGCTGGCCGGGTGCTTTGGTCATGTGCTTGTGGTGGATGCTCCTTGAGGCGGTGCTTCTGGACGGATACTACTGGTGGGGTGCTTCTGGTGGACTGCTTCTGGCAGAGTGCCTCTGGATGGACGCTTCTGGCTGGGTGTTGCGGATGCGTCCCTCCGGCCGGGTGTTTCGGCCATGAGCTTCTGGAGGGGTCCTCCTGACGAGATGCCTCAACCAGCGTCCTACGTCACCATCTCCGTAGCGGCATGCACCGGATCGCTATTGTCAGTCCATGCGATCCAACAAGTGGTCCTGCCAGTGACTTCTAGTGTTCCTCTAGGGCTTGTGGTGCGGTTTTCAAGCTTTCTTCTTGAGGCATCCACCCTTGCTTGCACTATTGTGGTAAAGTAGCGAACGTTTGTTGCTTCTTGTGTTAGAGAGCCTAGTTTAGTCCTACTCTTTGCTTGTCCTGTTTTCTTACGAGACATATGTCTCGTAGTGTCGCTGCCTCTGGGGTTGCGCTCGGCACTTACACGTACAACCTGCGTGCACTCTGTGTGGTTCGCCACACTCTGTGGCAAACCACGAGCTCGGGAGCGAGCGACCCGATAGGGGTCACGCTCGCTCTCTCCTTTTGCTCATTCTTTGCAAAAACCATTCGATCTTCTCGCCTTGATCCTCTCTCGCGACTAAGTTCCCCCACCTCCATCCCCCTCATAGCTCTCGAGAGCTCTCCCCCTCACAGCTCTCAAGAGCCTCCTCCCCCTCACAGCCGAGAGCGACAGTTGGCCCCACGGCTAACTCCCTTGGCTCTCCCCCTCACAAGAGTCGAGTGCCACCTGACCCCACCCGCCACCCGTTCCCTCCTGTCTCTTCCAACCTCCCCCTAGTTCTGCNGATCCTCTCTCGCGACTAAGTTCCCCCACCTCCATCCCCCTCATAGCTCTCGAGAGCTCTCCCCCTCACAGCTCTCAAGAGCCTCCTCCCCCTCACAGCCGAGAGCGACAGTTGGCCCCACGGCTAACTCCCTTGGCTCTCCCCCTCACAAGAGTCGAGTGCCACCTGACCCCACCCGCCACCCGTTCCCTCCTGTCTCTTCCAACCTCCCCCTAGTTCTGCCCTATTCAACATTCTGCCCTACTGCCCATCACCTTCTTGCATGCATTTTGTCATGGTATCAGAGAGGCAAGGCATCCCTTGCTAAGTTGCGTAGCAGAGACTCAGTAGTGGCAGCAGCAGTGAGAGTCACAGTTGAAGCCACGGTCCAAGGAGGACCCACCAACCCATGGTGACCCGCCGCAACAAATTGCAGCAGCGGAGAAATCCTTGCAACCGCATCACCACGCCACCACCGCGGAACAGCCAGGGATTTCCCAACCCTCTATAGCAGCAGTTTACGCATGTGATGTTGAAAAGGGGGCTGTGAAGGGTCCCATAAGCTTTACTCAGTTCGCACTTACCACCCCCCAGACGTGAGAGAGTACAATTGCCCCATTTGACCATCGTCTTTGGCTCCTTAGAAAGCTCTTGAAAAAACCCATTCATTGCTTCCTCTCCTGCCTCATTTCATGTCTTGTAGGCTCAAGTAAATCAAACAACAATCCGAGATCTAGATTTTTTCTGGATTTTGGGCTAAAAAAACGGTGACATGCTTTACTTTTTTTACGGTTTTTTGGCACAAAACCACCGCCGTTGCATTCAACATCCTTTGGCGCATAATCTCTCTGAATTTCGTTTCATAGACAATCTTCATGCCGTCGTCATCATTGTAGGTGATGACATCAGCACCAACACTTCACCAAATGTTCACCTGAAACATCATTTCTTACCAGCGTTCTAAATGCTCGACAAACGCCAATGGTTTGTGATTCTGACAACATTGACATTTGGACCCATACTTAGCAGCAGGGCCCAGCCATCATGCTGAAGCAAACCCCTACCAGCACCACCGCCGACATAGCTACCGAGGGTAGTTTTATGAGCATCCAGCGCCGTTCGCCGCCAACATCACCATGGCAGCAAAAGTAGCAGAAGTAGCAACAGCAGCAGTTGTAGCAGCAGCAGCAAGAACAATAGCCGCACCAGCAGCAACAGCAGCGGCAGCAGCGGTAATAGCAATAGTAGCAGCAGCTACAGTAGCAGCAGTAGTAGCAGCTTCCCAGTCCGACGACCTTGGCGCGTCAGGTACGCGCATTGGCAGACTTGCAGGCCGAAAGCTGCCAGACACTGACGAAGCTGGTTGCTGAGTTACAGGACCTGATCAAGGACAAACTGCCCAAGAAGCAGCGACATTTAGCCGACCTGAGCGAGGACCACCTCACCTCCAGCAGCCCTGCCGACGACGTAGCTGAAGCCCTCTCCAAATCTGGGGATGAGGGCAAGGAGGAGTTGCTGCCTGCACACCTCTTGCGCCTGGAGGTACGCCGTAGAGGGTGTGAAGCAAATGTCGCCCTCCAAGGTACGGGCTCCAGCGCCGACCTTGGCCTCGGCCCGGCTCACCGCCTCCTCAGCTTTGAGGAGCTGGCTCTACGAGCTCGTATGGGCAAGGGGGTTTCCTCCTCTGTGCCTTGCCCCACAATGGCTTTGGCTGTCTCCTTGTCCACGGTCAAGCCACCCAAATGGTTTGAGTCAGACCCACCCGTCTTCCAAACTGGGGAAGACTACAAATCTTTGGAGCCAAGCTTTTGCATGTGGGCTATGAGCGAGTGGATCCTCGAACACTTCTTCATCCCCAACCAGGCATCTGGCTTCGCCCACACACAGATGGCAGTCTGCGTCGCCCACAGCCTGATGAAGGCCATTCCTGCCTACACCAAGGACTTCAGCCACTGCCTTGGCAACCTACTGACCGGCACGGGAATTTACCCTTGCGCGGCATGGGCATTGGTGTCACCCTCTTTGAGAGCGTCACCTTAGCCCTAAAGTCCAAGCGCCTTGCCGCCTTCAACTCCCTCTGCCAGACTCCTTGGGAGTCTGCACCCGACTACCGGCACCGGGCGATCCAGCTCCATGAGGACCTAGGAGACAATGCACCTTCGCAACATGCAGCCCTCCAAATCATTCTCTACGGCATCCACCCCGACTACGCGTGTGTCTTTAGAGGCTTTGACCAGTCTCTTATATGCGACATGGAGAGCAATGGGACGCTACTGTGCTGGGCTACTCTCCACTTCTTGGAGGTTGCCGGCGTGGACGCACCGAATCGCACCAGCCACAGCACTATTTTAACAGCAATTGCCGCCGTGTCCTCCTCCTTGCCTCCTGTAGCAACAGCAGCACCGGCTAAGGGGAAGAAGGGCCATTAATTGTCTTCCGGTGGTAACAGCAGCAGCGGGACCAGCGTCAGCACCAGTGCAAACATCATCAGCTGTAGCTTAAATAGCAGTAGTAGGAGCAGCAGCGGTGGCAGCAGCAGCTTTGGGATCACTGGGGGTCGTCGTCTCACGTGCTTCAACTACACAGTGACCATTGCTACCCCGACTACACTCTTCTGACGAACCACCCACTGGACTGGGCAAAGATCACACACGGACTGCAGCGTGCGCACGAGACGCGCATGCGCCAGACGTCTAGCGCGACCCCCCGCTCGGCCACCATGACTGCAACCATCCAAGAGCAGCCCACAGCCACAGTGACCACCCCAGTGGACCCTCACAACCAGGCGCTCGCCAACCGGGACAGGAAAATCACCGAGTTGCACCAGCTTCTCGTCTTATGCTTATCTCAGGGAGGTGTGAGTGGGTTGAATTAGCCGGGGGTCCTACAGCCTTTGGACTGTATTTCCTATTGCGTGATGATGCATGTGGCGGTGTCCTTGTGCATGCGTGTGCGCATGCCGGTCCTGATGATGTGTCCTGGTTCCATGCTTCCCATAGGAGCTCCAATGTTTGAATTGCCGCGTCCCCCGCCCAGCACTCTGTTGTAGCGCCGTGTTCTGTTGTTGAGTGCCATGTTACCCCCTTGTACGCACGCCACAGATGCCGCCTGGGTCATTGACTCCGGTGCCACCCATCACATGACATGTTTTCATGACGCCTTCATAGTCCTGTATCCCGTTGATGCCGTTCGTTCTGTCCGCACTGCAGCTTGCCATGAGGTCCCTGTCCACGGTGTTTGGGTTGTGCAATTTTTCAAGCCTTCTGGTCCTGTGTACATCTCTGAGGTCCTCTTTGTTCCCGATCTTGAACTCAATCTATTGTCTGATCGTGCTTGCACCAAGATGGGCCTGGGTATCACGCACACAGCTGACGATGCATGCATGTTTCTGCACGACACCCAAGAAACTGTCCTGAGTGGGAAGGTCATTGATGATCTCTACTACATCTCCGGGTCGCGTGCTAGTGCCCCCCCCCTTCCGCCCTCTCTCACTGCGCGTGTCTTCGTCGCTGGTGCTCTTTCCCCTGAGCTACACCGCCTCCTACATTGATTCCTCTGTCATGTGGACTTGGGGGCTGTCGACAGGCTGATCCACACTCAGCTTGCTCTTGGTCTTCATGCGGCATCGTTCGAGGCGCCACCCATGACAGACTGCCTGCCCTATGCCGAAGGCAAAATGCACCAGTCCACCTACCCTAAATCACTCTCCAGAGCTCGTCGACCCTTGGAGCTCATCCACTCCGACCTCATGGGTTTGCATCATGTCGATTTTTAGGAACACGGCTGCTACGTTCTGACGCTGACTGATGACTTCACGCACATGCACTGGGTTTACAGTCTGCGTCAAAAGAGCAACGCAATCATCGCTGTCCGCGTCTGGCTGGTCATGGCCGAATGCTAGGCTCGCTACATGCTTCAGACCTTTTGCACTTACTGTGGCGTCGAGTACAGCGGTGACATGGCGCGCTACTTCACCAAGCTAGGTGTCTTTGACAACCTCTTCGCTCCCGTCACCCTCCAGCAGAACAATGTGTCTCAACGCTAGAATCGCACCATGGAGGATGTGGTCCGCGCCATGCATGCCGACAACGCCATGCCTGGGACCTTTGCCTTTGAGGGGATGGCATCCATGACCTGGATGTGGAACCGCATCCCACACGGACCCCTCCTATGCCACCGCACACCCTACGAGCTGTGATACGGCCATCGTGTCGATCTATGCCGGCCCGTGTCTGGGGCTCCCTTGCCTGCTTCTAGTTTATGCCAGAGCAGTAAGGGAGCAAGCTCTCTCCGTGGGGCTGCATCTGTGTCTTCGTCGACGTGGCCCTACGGTCGAAGACCTGGCGGTTCCGGGACCCAGAGTGGCGCCGCATCGTGGAGTCACACGACATTGTCTTCTTTGAGCATCTCACATTCTACAACCTTTCTTACATCCACGCTCTCTTCACTACTCATGTCCCTGGGTATCCTGGAGCTTGATCTGAGGGGGAAGTGCCTGCCGTGGTTGGCCGAGTGCCCCTGTCCAGTGCACTCACTCTGTCGTCGGCACCCCAAGGGTTGTCCCCGGAGGCTGTGCCCATCGGCGCCTCTAGCCTCGTCCCATCTGCGGCTCGCCTTGTTGTCCTTGCCTCTACACTCCTGCCCGTGTCCATGTCCGCATCCGAGTCCGCGCACGCGTCTGAGGCCTCGCCTGATCTTGCGTCCACGTCCACGTCTGGCTGTGAGCCAACCCCGTCCCCAGCCACTAATGCATCCTAGTCTCGCACAGAGCTTTCCTCGGCTGGTGAGGCCACACCATCCTCTGCTAACACACCTTCCGTGTAGCCCACGCCTGCATCTGAGTTGGAAACAACCCCTGTTCCTATCTCGTATGACCCTTACACACGGGCGCCCGACGGGTGCCTCCGCCCTACTTTGACTGTCAACACTAGTCTCTAGGGCATGCGCATGGCCCCTTGCCCTGCCTCGTCGGCCACGAATAGCAACGCAGGCAGGCGGCTCCAACCTTGCCCCACGCACAGCGTTATCATCGGTGACCATGGCACGAAGGGCATCAGCCTGAGTGCTCACTGCCTCACAAAGGTTGACCCTCGCTGTGCCACTAGCGTGGCACTGCTTGCCCATGAGTGCGACCTTGCTCATTACGGTGCTGAGTCCATGGCCACGATGGATCCTCCCTCTACAGCGTATGCCTTGGCTACTCCCAATGCGACAGCGTTGTCTCCTGACCCCACCACTCTGCCTGAGGCCTTGTCAGCCCCCGACGTTGACCAGTGGCGGGTTGCTGCTAGGCTAAGCTCAACGCCATTCGTGGGCATGGCGTCATTGAGTTGGTGGACTTGCCAAAGAAACGCAAGGCCGTCAAGGCAAAGTAGGTTCTCGGCAAGAGGCTCAAACCAGACAGCACGGTGGAGCACTACAAAGCCTGCCTGACGGCAAAGGGGTTGCCCCAAATCATTGGTGTTGACTACGCCGGGACCTTTGCCCCTGTTGACCGAATGACAACGACCCTGACGTTGCTAAGCCAGGTGGCACAACACGACTTGGAGCTCCATCAGATGGATGTCAAAAACTCATTTCTACATGGGGACCTTGATGAGAAGATCTACATGGTCCAACCACTTGGCTTTGAATATGACACTGATTGTGTGTACCGGCTGCGGAAGGCCTTGTACAGCCTGAATCAGTTGCCTCCCTATTAGAACGAGATCACCGGCATGCTTAGACGTTTCGGGTACGTTCAGAGTGATGCTGACTCATGCATGTTCCTCTCCTTGTCCCCAGCGTCGTTCACTACCATCCTTGTCTACGTGGAAAATCTTCTGATTGCCTCGCCTGAGGTGGAAGCACTGAACGCCGCCAAGGTCATTCTCTCCTGAGCCTACAAGATGAAAGACCTCAGAGAGGCCTTCGTCTTTCTAGGAATGGAGACCATGCGCAACCGTGTCCCCTGTATGCTCCGTATGCATCAGGCACGCTATGCAAAGGCTATGGGGGAGCCCTTTGCCGACCTCCTCACTTCCATCTGCACTGCCTCCACGCCCATGACCATTGAAGGGCAAGCCGCCTTGAAGGTGGAAGACCCAGCTGACCTAGGGGAGCCAGTAAATGTGACTCTGTACCTACGAGTCATTGGCTCACTCATGTACTTGACCACCACTACATGGCCCAACATTGCCTTCACTGTCAACCTGATTGCCTAGTTCTCGCAAGCTCCGCTTCATCAAACACTGGAGGCAGACGTTCAGTGCGTGCGCTACATCCTATCCACCGCGTACTTTGGTCTGTGCTTCCGCGAGCAACTCTTTGGCGTGCTCAAAGGGTACACAGAAAGTGACTACGCGTGGATTCCAGATGGCAAAAGCCGCACCGGCTACATCTTCCTCATTGGGGGCACTGCAGTGTCTTGGCATAGTGGGAAGCAAGGCTGTATTGCACATAGCATTGCGGAGGCAGACTATGTTTCTTTGGGTACCGGTGTAGCTGAGTGCATCTGGCTTGTCTGTCTGCTGCGTGAATTACATTGGTCCATTCCCCCCGTGGTGCTTCAATGTGAGAGCATGAGCGTGGAGACCATCGCCAAGAACTCAAGTGTGTTCCATGCACGCACGAAGCACATCAAAGTCAAGCATCACTTCGTGCGTGACCTGGTTGTTTGTGGTGAGATCCAAGTCGTCCATGTGGGCACTCACAATTAGCAAGTTGATTTTCTGACCAAGCGTCTACGTCATTTGAAGTTCCGAGGGACTCTGCCTCGTTCCTGTTGCAGGTTGACTCTTCGTGTTCCATCTTGCATGTCCTGTACTTTCTCCCTGTAACGTTTGTGTGTGTGATGTCTTGTACAATATCAGTGTCTGCATGTGCATGGACATGTAACGCCCTCTGGTCATGGGGGTGTGTTGTTTTGTGTGTCTAGACAGCTTACGGTGACCCCTCGGTTCATGTGCATCCACGTGCAAATCCGTCACATGGCAACGGTGGCAAAAGACCGGCGGTTGGACGGGCGCCTAGAAGACATCTATCGTAGCTAGATTTGTTTTATGGAACAACACATAGGAGTGCAGCCTATCACAATGTAGCTCTTGTCCATGTTGCTGTCTGGTTCAGAGGGCTTGTCGTTTTGACGTGTCTACAGGGAGTCATGCCCAAAACCGTGTTTCTGCCACTATTTTGGTCTATTAGAAATTCTGCGCTTGTGCGTGGAGCGTGGGTGTGCACCAGCTAGGCCTAAGACCCTATGTAGTCTGCCCAGGGATCAGTTATTCTCTCTCTCTCTTTGCACATTGCTTGTAGCTAGTTGCATTGATGCATTGTGCTAGTGAGACCCTTTCAGTTGATTTCTGACCTACTGCCCAGCACCTGCTTCCATGCATTTTCTCAATGACAACCTCCGAGACGGTGATCACCTCATCGATGGTTGTTACCGCTCTCTCCAGGCCACATCTGTATGCGCACCGAGACATCACGGCTAAAATGGGCGGAAGTGTTATGTACCAGACGTACACGAGTCCTTCGTCATTCCAGGTGGACACTTCTGTTACAACATAAACAGCCCATCGCGTAATGAGAACCACGATATTTACTCGGACAGCCAAGGGAAAATTGACCAACTTCCCTGCCCTCAGTTGATATTCTCAAACCTTCCGTCAGCTTCGACAACTCTTACAAACCTACAAACAGAGGTATCATGATCTTTCAGTCAACTTCTCCACGGACCGGGAGGAATCAAAGATGCATCTTGCTGTTGTGATTTGTGGCGTTCCCATGGACCAGTATAGTTTACTATGACCACTCGGCCATGTCCATGCCCGTGTAGATCCCTGATGCGGACCAAGGTGGTGCCAGTGTGTCGTCTGGTGATGGACCACCTGCTCGGAGCTGACCGACGACCACCCCAGTGTCCTAGATGCTGTCTGGGACCTCTTGCGGTTTTCCTGCAGCCTGTAGGACTTTATCGTGGACTGGCCATGGGCCCGATTTGCATGTTTTTCATTGTGTGTCCACCGTTTGATGCCAAATGCATGTATGTGACCAGTCATAGCATCCTACGCGAGATCTTGCAAGTTTAGGTTCGGACGACGTAGCGTTCTAACTTGTCTCCGCAGAGTTATAGCCAAAACGGTGTTTTTGGGCCCGTTATAGGACAAACCTTGCACTGTCGTGTGCGACACCCGCCGTGCGCCGCAAAAGCTGTTTATGCTGTGGACCTGTCCTTTGTTCACTCTCTTTGCATTGCTAAGCTATTGGATCTTATGGGACTTTGCGCGTCTCCCTCGCCTGACTCTTGTTGTTTCTTGCACGTGCTTGCTTGCTAGTGCGCCAGCTGACTGGACAATGTCACCACGTCAGCACCAGCAAAGTTAGGAAGCTTCCTAGTACTTTCTCATGGTATCAGAGCAGCTAGACCTCTTTTGCTGAGCTGCGCCGCAGAGATGCAGCACCGACAGCAGTAGTGAGTGTCACCGCCGCCGTATCCTAGGACTCGTTGCAGCTGTTTGGAGCAGCGACATCACCACAAAATTACCATCGCCACACCGGGTAAGCTACTGCAGTTTCCAGCTTGAGCACCAACGCCAAGGAGTAGCAGCAGCACCAGGTGGCAGCAGCAGCCATGTCTGGCTACCCATCTCTACCAAAAAAGGAGGACATTTTGTACACAGTAGCTCCCGGCAGTTCTTGTGAGCAGTGGCAGTGCGCAGCGGCACCAGTAGCTCACAACAACCGCGGCGTGAGCAACCGCGGGCTGTAACAGCACTGAGGCAGTGGCCGTAGAAGTAGCAGTAGCGCAATAGCAGCGGTGGCGGCCACAGCAACGGTGGCATGTAGTACTGTGACACTATTGTGTAGCAATGCTTCGTTGAAGCTACATATCACTACGTAGAGCTGCAGAGGGTTGCGTAAGGCTACACAGGGCTGCGTAAGGCTACGCATGCCTGCGTAGGGTTGCGCAAGCCTGCGTAGGGTTGTACAGGGCTACGCAGGGAAAAGGGGGTGATGTGATCACCCCAGCCGAGGAGTCCGCGTGACTTCCAAAAAACAAACCGCTCGCGTAAAATACGCCAGCATGAAAAACGCTAGCTATTTTTGCTGGCGTAAAAAGTGCTCATGTCACTATTGGCTTCGCTGACTTCAGCAATTTCGGGGTCAAAGTGTCATTTTTCCTTGACAATTTAACTCCTCAAGAAACGCTGATGGTGTTGAAATCTGACTAGTTTGACATCCCAGCCCATATTGAGCGTTGACAAAGGCAAATGACCACTATATCACTTTTCCTCCTCTTCAGGGGTCATGAGCCCGCGCTCACAGGCTATTGAGGACCTGTGCAGCCAACGGGATGGGATGCGTCGTCTATAGCAACAGAAAACTGACGCCATCCGTATGCTCACTGAGCTTCTTCGTGGTCAGCCCACGGCCCCAAGGCAGACCTCCGAGGGAGTCGGCGGTGTCATACCCTCTACACAGCAGTCAGCATCTACAGCGATGATAGGAGCAGGACGCGACTCTTCACATCTTCATCATCGGGATGAGGACCCTGACATGCCAGGTATGGAGGATGGTACTCACGAGAGCAAGATTCGTGTGCTTTAGGGGAATCTCCACCAGCTTCAGACGAGTTCTCGGCCCCTACACACATCTGGCTCCTTTTTCTTGGAGATCCGTTCCTCGCCTGATTTCTACCCCAGCTATCCCAATGACTTTCCTCATCCTGGTGTCTTCCCCATTCCTCGTCCTTCTCAGCCTATGGTTGTTCTCCCTAGGGATTGGTAACCCGAGGACTTTGAGATACCGCCCCCATGATATGTCAGCAAGGACAGCTTTGACTGCAGGAAGATTCTTTTCCAGGTCTGGGCCATTTCAGTGGGAGTATGGCCCTACTATCACAGTCCGTACCAGGTTATAGATTGCGCACAGGTGCTGACAGCGGCCAGGGAAATGCGCGGACTCCTTTATGCCATGCCGCGCGAGACCGTCGTGGACTTTTGCCTGTTCCTTATAGAGGCCGGCACAAGCGCGGGTGCTGATCCACCTAGAGGCTGGGACCTGGCATTGTTTCTCCTTGCTCTAGAGATGCACGCCACCCACACGGCTCACATTCGTGCGTTTCACTCCTTTTGTCAGGGAATTGCCGAGCTTGCAACCGACTACTGGCGGCGAGCCATGCCCATCTACACATGCCTTGGGACCTCAAGAGGCACGGAGCTGTGGGCACTTTGCACAATCATGCTCCGAGTTTTTCTTGAGCACGCAGACATCTTTACAAGGTACAACAACGTCGTGCTTGAGCCCTTCTCCACCTCCCTTCAGCTCCTTCCTTGGGCGCATCACCTTTTCCTCCAGGTGACTTCCGTCCATGAGGCAGCCGTGGCCCATTGGGAGAGTCCCCTTGCTGAAATGGTCATCGCGTCACCACTGATGTCCTTCTCGCAGTCCGCTCCTCCATCCTTTGGCACATCCTCCTCTTCCCTTTCCAACCTGATTACCCCAACTCAGATACAGGGTGTGACAGCAATGGCACACGGGAAGAAGGGGGAAAAGAGGCGCGATTTGGGCCAGTAGCAGTCACAACAAGAGTATTCACCGGGCAGTAGCAGTGGACGTACTGTTCACTACTACAATTGTGAAGGTGCTCATTGCTACACCGAGTGTTAGCAACCACTCGACTAGGCGCATATCACTCGAGGTCTTCATGCTTCCCATGCACTACGTTCCGCGTCAAGCAGCACAACCTCTAGTCACACAGTGACCACGTCCGCAGCAGTTCGCGCAGTAGTTCCCGCAATAGTTCCCACTTCCCCGTTGGCGAGCAGTGGTAACCTGGACCCACGTGACCGCACCATTGCCGAGCTTTGTCGCCTTCTAGCACTTCGATTTCAGAGAGGTGAAAGTGTATCGTCATAGTTGGGTGGTTCATAGACTGTTTTTTTGTCTGTTCTTGTAGCTCATGATGACTCGTATGGGGGGGGCACAGCTGGCATGTGATGATGATGGACCTGATAGTACCAATTGGATTCATGAGTCTCACCTTTGTGCCCTTCATTGTACCTCCTGACATGTTGCTCAGCGATCGTCCGAGTGTTCCATTACCCATTGCATAGTGAGGCCCTTCGGTCGTGATCTTGGTGGCACCTGGATCATTATTTCTGGTGCCAATCATCACATGACCTGTCGTTGTTGTGACTTCATTGTCCTTAGTCTTGTTGTGTCTGTTTGCTCCATTCACACAGGATCTGATCAGTCGTTGCTGGTCGAGGGTGTTGGGGTTGTGTGCTTTGATGGTCCGTCAGGCCCCCAGTGTATTTCCGAGGTGCTTCTCATGCCTGACCTTGAGCTCATATTGCTTTCTGTGCGTGCCTGCACACTGATTTGACTCTCTGCGGAGCACACCACAGACTCCGCAACTATGACCACTATTGATACTCGTTTCGATGTTATTCGTGCCTCCGTCATGGATGACTTGTATCTTGTCTCTCGGATCTCTTCTTCTCCTTGCTCCCCTTCCCTTCTTGCTTGTGTGTTTGTTACTGGTGTTCTCTCAGCTGAGCACCAGTGATTGCTGCATCATCGCCTATGTCATGTAGGCTCCGACATTTTGTCAAAGCTCATTCAGACACAACCCGTACTCGCTCTTGACGCAACCTCTTTTGAGAGGCCACCCAAGACCAACTGTCTTTTCTACGCTCAGGGTAAGATGCATCGCTGCACCTACCCTGACTCCAACTCTCGAGCTTTTCGCCCTCTCAAGCAGTTCCATTCGGACCTTCTCCATCCTCTCCATGTCGAGTCTTTGACCGATCGGGGCCCATATGTCCTGACCCTGAGTGATGACTTCACTCGGATGCGGTGGGTCTACAGCCTGTTCCAACAGAGCGATACCACTCTTGCAGTTCATCTCTAGCTAGTCATGGCTGAGCGTTAGTCCCGCCATACGCTGCACACATTTTGTTTGGATTGCAGCGGCGAGTTTCTTGGTGAGATGGACAGTTTCTTTGCCGAGTACAAGGTTTTTCACCAGGCTTTCGCTCCTGCTACTCCTCAGCATAACGGTGTCTCTGAGCACTGGAACCGCATCATGGAGGATGCAGCTTGTGCTATGAGATCAGAATGTGGTCTCCCAGAATCCTTTGCATTTGAAGGACTCACCTACATGACGTGGGTTTGGAACCGCCTCCCGCACGGTCTCCTTCCGTACCATGTTACACCGTACGAGCTCTGGTTTGGCCACCGTGCCAATCTGTGTCTTGCTCGTGTCAGGGGATCCATGGCTTCCGTGTGGTACATTGAGGACTAGCAGGGGTCCAAGGTCAACCTGCGGGGTTGCTTGTGTGCCTTCATAGGCATCTCCTCGCAGTTGAAGGCTTGGAATTTTTGGGACCCCCCATGTAGTCGCATCGTTGATTCTTGCGACGTGTTTTTCTTTGAGTCACCTACTGTGATATGAATTTTATCACGTTGATGTCTGTCACGCATGTTCCTACCTCTGAGGCTTCTCAATTGATGGGGGAGTCTCGTCCGGCTGATGTGTCCATTTGAGCCCCCTCCACTTCTTGGTCTCCGACTCTTGATGATCAAGCGATCATAGCTGATGGCCCAGAGACATCTCAAGCCCAGCATGTCTCTACCCGTATTCCCTCACACCCCACAGGCACCCATGATTCTATACCCATGTCCACCAGTACTCCTGCCTCTGTGCATGATCCTGCATTTGCCCCTGCTAATACACCTAGCCCTGTGTCTCCGGTCATTTCACCAGCATCTCAGCATCAACATCCTCACACCGCATCACCTGCCCCTCTACCTCAGTCCTCACCAGATGTGGTCGCGCTTGTCTCTGAGCTTGAGGTGAGCTCCTCAAGCCCAGGGTACTGGCGTGAGCCTAGTGGTCATCTTCGACCACTGGTCTCCGGAGTTGAGTGAGTATCCGGTCCCGCACCTAGGTGCTCCACTCGTAGCATTGCGAGTGGTGATCCTAGCACAAAGGCCTTAGGCCTGAGTGTCCACAGAGATCACACAGAGGTACACCAAACGTGCCCTCTAGGGCACGATCTCGTCACTCGCAAGTTTCGCATCGCTTGTGATGCAACAACTCACCTTGTGGTCGTCCGGCCCAGCTCTGAGGCGTGTGTACTTGCCGCTCAGAGCTCCCCCTCCATGGCGCCTGATCCGGGCACACTGAGGGAGGCTCTCTCATCATAGGATGCAGACGTCTGGCTTGCTGCCTGCGAGGATATGCTTTGTGCCATCTGAAAGCATGGAGTTTACGAGCTAGTCGACATTCCATCTGGGAGGAAGGCTATTTAGATAAAGTGGGTCCTTTGTAAGGAAGTGAAGCCAAATGGCTCACTAGAATACCACAAGGCCCGGTTGGTCGTCAAGGGGTGTTCCCAGATCAAGGGCATTGATTACACTGACACTTTTGCCCTTGTCGGCTGCATGACCTCAGCTCACGCTTTGTTTGGTGTGGTGGCTAAACATGATTGGGAACTACACCAAATGGATGTGAACAATGTGTTTCTCCATGTCTCTCTAGATTAGGAGATTTACGTGGCTCAGCCACCAGGCTTTGAGGATGATGACAATGCCTGGCGCTTGTGCAAGTCCTTGTATGGACTCGAGTAGTCTCTTCGAGGTTGTCACCAAGAGATTACAGACACTTTGACTCGTGCGCGATATGTACAGAGCGAGGCACATCCCTCTCTCTTCAGCTGTTCACCGCCATCCTGGTCTATGTGAACAAACTTTTGATCGCGTCTCCCTCCATGGAGGCCATGAAGGAGGCCAAGGCGGTCCTCTAGACCGCCTATAGGATGAATAATCGTGGTACTACAGTGGTGTTTCTTGGCATGCAGATCATGCAAGACCATAGATGTCAGACACTTCTGCTGCATCAGGCCTCATATGCACAGGTTGTTGGGGAGCGTTTCAGTGACCTCCTTGGCAAAGTGTCCACGGTCTCCACACCCCTCACACCTGACGGGCAGGATGCCCTAAAAGTGGGCAATCCCACACTACTGGGGGAGACAGTGGATGTGACCTTGTACCTCTGTGTCATTGGATCCCTGATGTACCTGGCCACTACCACACGCCCCGACATCGCTTTTGCCATTAACCTCCTCGCACAGTTTTTACAGGATCCATGTGCTAGACCACTTCATGTGACTGTACAAGTGGTGCGGTACGTGGTCTCCACATCCTACCTTGGACTCTGCTTTCGCCTGTAGTGTTTGGTGGTTGTTGACGGCTACAATGACAGTGGATATGCTTAGAGTTCTAATGGATGCAATCACACTGGCTACGTGTTCCTGCTCGGTGGTTGCGCTATGTCCTCGCGTAACAGGAAGCAGGGTTACACTGCACGTAGCTCGTCGAAGGGAGAGTATGTTGCTTTGGGTAGAAGGGTTGTTGAGGTAGTGTGGCTACATCACCTCTTCCTTGATCTTGGCCAGTCAGTGCCCGCCATTGTGCTTCGCTGCGACAACCAGAGTGCTCTTGCCATTGCGGAGAACTCTGATTTTCCTCATGCTCGCATGAAGCACATTGTGGTTGCGCATCATTTTGTGCATGATGTGGTGGAGCAATACGTGATCCGCGTCATATAGGTCGGCACTGACATACAGCGTACTAATTTCTTGAGGAAGCCATTGGCTCGCAGGAAGTTTTTGCTGGCCATTTGTAGATCCCTAATGTGGACCCACGTGGCGCCAGTGCGTCGTCTAGTGATGGACCACCTACTCGGAGGTGACCAACAACTTCCCCCACAGTCCTAGATGTTGTCTAGGACCTTATGCAGTTTTCCTACAGCATGTATGACTTAATCGGTGGACTGGCCATGGGCCCGATTTGCATGTTTTGCATTGTTTGTCCATTGCTTGATGCCGGATGCATGTATGTGACCAGTCATAGCATCCTACTCGAGATCTTGCACATTTAGGTTCCGGCGGCGTAGCGTTCTGACTTGTGTGCGCAGAGTTACGGCCAAAACGGTGTTTTTGGGACGGTTTTTTGACAGACCTTGCATTGTCGCGAGCGGCATCCGCCATGCACCGAAGCAGGTATTTATGCTGAGGACCTGTCTATAATGTATCGAGTCTCCAGCTCTTGCTCTGAAGTCATCGTCGAAGTTCGCCGAATGGCATTCTCAGTCCGCGTCAGGGGTTTACCCCCTTTACAAGACTGAGGGGCAATCGTCATCAACGACCCAGAGCAGGGAGACTCGAATGTTTCGAGTCTTTAGAGGCCCATTCCCGTTTTTAACCTTGCCCTAGTTTTGGGATCCGAACCGGGGATTTTTACCTCAAACTCGTGCATTCGCATGAGTTTTCCGGTTTTGAAACACATCGTTTGTCCTAAACGAACTTGAGTTTTGTTTTTTACGCGTCGGCGCAAAATCATCGCATGCGAGGCACGATCGGTGATTTTGCACCGACTTCTCTCTTGCGCTTCCCTCATCCTCGTCCTCACCCTTGCTCCCCCTATCCCTCATCCTCGCTTGCTTGTTTGCAAGGAGGGCAAGGTGGGGGGCAAGGGCACGAGGCCAGAAGGCCTTGCCCTCAAGGCCCTTGTGGCCCCTCAGGCGTCGATCGGACTGAGGCCGAGATCGGCGGCTGGCGGCTGGCTGGCTGGTGGCCGGCCGGTCGCTTGGCCGGCCGCGGGCCGTCCAGCCAGCCGGCAACTAGCTGGCCGGCGGCCAGCGAAGTGCTGACCGCCGGCCAGCCCTCGCTGACACGAGGGGTGGTGCGCAACCACCCCTCACTTCAGCGAGGAGTGAGGGCCAAACCGGCCCTCCCTCTACATTCCTCCCCACCTATAATGATCCGTCCCGGTTCATGAACAACAAGCAGGATTGTCATTCAGTGGGTCATCATCATTATGAAATAAAATCCATAGTTTCAATCACAAGCTAAACGTGAACACGTGCACGAAATTTGGACCTAAGCTGCAGCTTGTCGGTTAGCACGGCTAGCGGCCTTCCCCCTTTAGGCTGGAGCGTCTGCGCGACAACTATGTTGGGCATCCCCTACCTCCTATGGTTGTAGTCTATGAATGCTGCCCTACGGGAATGTTGTTCACTTTTTCCGTGTTCAGGTGGTTCCCCCTGACACGTGTTGATCCGTGCGAGCTGCTAACTTGCTCCAATACTCGTTGACCACCCCCGTTGGCAACCAAGACTCGTGCTCCCATGAGTTATGTTAAGGTCCACACTTGGCCCAATGAACAAGGTATTCCCTAACAACCCGCGACCGGAGAGTACGCTCTTGGTGCTAAAAAAGGCGCAAAACCTCGTATTGGCCATCAGTAGCAAGGACTGCCAGTGGTGGCTGAACGGTTCCCTTAGCTGTGTATGGAGCCAACAGGCTCACATGAAACATGTCATGTATCTTCATACTTGGCGGAAGCAGCAATCGGTATGCTACTGGCCCGATGCGTGCAACGATGGGAAATGGCCCAATCCACTTCGGTAGAAGTTTTCGTGCCCCTGGAGACTTCAGCCAAAGATTCCTAGTGCTAGGCAGCACTTTGTCACCGATGTCAAACGAGACCTCATGGCAACTTTAGTCGGCATGTGCCTTTTATCGTTGCCGAGCAGCTTGAAGGTGACCCTTCACCTTCTGTAACAAGGAGTCTATGTGGTCAGCAAAGGCTTGATCAGAAGGAACTTGTCCTCATGTACTCCCAGTCTTCACCAATGAAGAGGGCAACACAAGATGCCGACCACTGTTGATCACAAATGGTGTGAACTGTGTAGACTCGTTCACCAGATTATTCACCACAAACTCTGCTGGTGCTAGGAATTCGTCCCAACCATGCATGGCAAGGTCAACGTACATGCAGAGCATTTGGTCTAGAGTGCGGTTCATGCGCTCTATTTGTCCATCAATTCTAGGGTGAAACACTATCGATATTTGCGACTCACTACCAAAGTACTCGTGCATCTTTTGCCATAGCTTACTAGCAATTCTTTATCTCAATTGGAGATAATGTACAACAGCAAGCCGTGGTACTTTACGACACCCTCAAAGAAGAGACGAGCAGTCTCCTCTACGTTCACCCAAGTGGTTATAGGAATGAAGTGTGTCATATGTGTCAAACGATCCACAACCACTAGTATTTCATCGTGGCCACGGGCCGTGTCCGGAAGACTAGTAATGAAGTCCATGCTGACGTACTCCCATGGAGTCCCAGGAATGGGAAGTTGTTGGAGGAGTTTAGCAACCTTCTTGTTACTAGCCTTATTCTGAAGACATGGGTCCCATGTCATGCAATACTTATAGACATCGACACTCCATCTTGGCCACCAATAGTGGTCTGAGAGTGCTTGTCCGGTCTTTCAACGTCCCACATGACCTGCAACCGGCGGGTTGTGGAACTCGGAGATAATCTTTGCTCGAAGGTCTCCTGAGTTTGGCACAACAACTTGTTGTCCGTACCAGAAGATTCTCGTAGCCTCCACCAAGCAGTAATTGTCCAGAATTTGAGAGTCTTGAAACCAAGAATCCACACATTATCCCCTCCGGATCCTGTTTCTAAAACCGTTGTAATGGATAATCTCTCATGCTGGTTGCCGCATAGGTGTACGGGGGTCTGGTGATTTTACTATTACTGTTGCAATCGCCACAAAACACCCACCGACCTTGGTGGTTACTTTAATTTCCACGGGCTGTTGGCTTAGTGGATCAGCCACATTGATGCGTCTTGGCTGATATTCCCATGTCAACGAGAATTGGCTCAGGTATTCGCTCCAACGCGCTTGTCTTCTTGACACGTTTGGTTGCATTTGGAAAAACACCAATGGATTATGGTCGGTCACAACCATCACACCCCTTCAACACCCTCGAGGTATCAACGCCACATGTTGAAAGCATGTACCACTACAAGGAGCTCTTCATCCCTAGTCCTGTACCATGTTTCCACGGGGATGAGCTTCTGGTTCTCATACGCAACTGGATGACCATTCTGCATGAGGACGGCTCTGAGTCCTACTACCGATGCATCACATCGAATTCCCACGGTTGCGATGGATCCGGAAGAGCTAGGACAGGTGCTGTGGATACAAGCTCTTTGACTTTGAGAAAAGCGTTCTTGCAATCAGCTGTCCATTCCCAATGCACGTCTTTTCGCATGAGCCTGGTTAGCGGTGCTACCAGAGTCGAATACCGTTGCATAAACCATCAAAAGTAGTTTGCAAGGCCAAGGAAAGCACGAATCTGCCCAACATTTTCTGGGCGTAGCCAGTCTACAACGGCTTAGACCTTTTGTGGGTTGAAACGGATGCCATCCTTGCCAACGACGTGTTTCAGGTACTTGAGCTCATCTTCTACAAACTTACACTTGCTCACTTTCGCACAGTACTTCTGTTCCTAAATGATTGCGAGGACTTTGCGTAGATGTTCTATGTGCTCTTCCATTTACTTGGAGAAAACCAAGATGTCGTCCAGGTAAACCAAGAAAAACTGCACGATTTCTTGGTGAACGTTCGGTTCATTTCTCCTTAGAATGTTGCCGAGGCATTTGTAAGCTTGAAGCATAACACTCGAAACTGATCGTGTCCCATGAGCATTCGAAACACGGTTTTGGGCACATCATCTTCCGTGATGCGGATTTGATGGTACCCTTCAGACAAATCCAAGGATGAGAATACATTTGCCCCTTGGAGTTGGTCAAAATGGTCCTCAATCCACGGTAAAGGGAATCAATTTTTCACTGTCAGCTTGTTCAATACCCGGTAATCCTCGCACGTGCGTAAACCACCATCCTTTTTATTCACAAAAAGGATCGGCACACCGTACAGCGAGCTACTTGGCTCGATTCATCCTTCTACAAAGTACTCTTTGATTTGGCGTTCGGCCTCTCACCTTTCTGCTGGACTAAGGCGATACATGGGTCTGAACGGAGCGGAATCATGTGGTCCATGTGTCTTTTTGGTGGAAGACCACCCGGTGGGTCTTGGAATACATCTGAGAACTTTGCCAATAGGGATTTTATCTCTTGTGGCCTGTCCTTCACGTCGTCCTCCACTTTTTGTAGCTGAGCCAAGAAGTATTGACAACCTTGTCAAATACGTCTCTTGACATGCATCGCAGACAAGCTGGCATGGACTCTGAGTCAGGTCTGTGATAATTCCATACTTTGAATCAACGTACAGCGACGTTGTCCCTTTTGGAGGATCAAACGCTTTGATTCCAAGCACATCAGAGCATTGTTTTCACGGAGCCAAGGATCACCTAGCACCACGTCAAATGGGGCAAGAAGGTTGAGTACCTTCAACGTGACACTTTGTGTGTACCCTTGAATGCTAATTTTTGCTTTCCAAGTACCGATCACGGGTACCGTACGGTTGTCACCGACAACAACTGCGCCATTTGATAGCTCGTACTTTAGGCCAACCTGTCGGGTAAAGCCTAGGCTAACAAAAGAGTCGTCTCCTCCAGTGTCAGTAAGTACGTTCATGGGAGCACCAACAAGGTGTCCTTTTAACTGCATCGTCATGTTGCCTCCACTCTTCCGAGTGAACAGGCTCGATCATGGCAAGCGGAGCTTGTGATAAACACGGAATCTAGACGGCGGAAGTCGTAGCTCCCATGATTCACCTACTCTGGTCCACATCTTGTGGGCACGTGTGAATTCTGCTAGCACCTTCCAGTCTTTAAATTTCACATGGTCAAAATCATTAGTTAAATGTACCGTGAACATGATTGAACTCATCGCTTTGAGAGCGTTTTTTTCAATCACTGTGTTACACAATTCTTGCATAGTGGTTGGTGTCGCCACCACTAAGCAAGTTCGATCATTGATCTCGTCCAGTGATGCAAGATTTAGTGGGTAATGTCGATCAGCAAGTGGAGAATGAGGTTCAATGAGAGGGGAGAAAACAACGGAGAAAATTGAAATCGTCAAAAACTCAAATTGTTTAACATCCTCGTCTGAAAACATGAACCCACACTCGTGATGCTGTCTTACCCCCGAGTGATCCCCACTAACATCACTCAAGGGTGGGGAAAACCCGCCCCACGGCCTTTTCCGTTACCACGGCGGGACCCATTGCCGCGACCGCGACCCTGTCCACGGCCCTGTCCGCGGTCTCCTGCGGCAGCCTCCCGACGAGGTGCTGCGGCTGCAGCTAACGCCGCGGCCTCTTGTCCGCCACCAAAAACCTCAAGGCACTAGGCCTTGAAGTGTCCGGGTTGCATGCAGTTGTAGCACAGCCCCTCGCAAAAGGCCGCGTTACGACACTCGCACACCACCTGCAGCTTGTCATTGTCGCGGCCACACTTGCGGTTGGAGGCCTTGTTCCCACCAGTTTTCTTAGCTGAGGGGTTTGCCGACTGCTTGCCCTTGACCCCGTCCCGGTGCCCGGCTGACCCTCCAGCCCTGGCAGCCTCCATGCGTGCATCGCGGCCTTGCTCTGCACGCGCGTTCGGCCATGCATCTGAGTAGTGCTTCGGGTTTCGCCGAATGCACTTTGCTACTATGATCTCGCAATGCCCTCCGGCTTGTCCAAGCTTGGCCCGTTGCGGTGGTGATGGTCTTGTCCTTCAGCTTCTTGCTGGCAAGACCATCGCGTAAGTACTCCAGTAGCAAGCACCCTGGGTACTTGAAGGTCTGGGTACCGTCACTCTTGGTGAAGCTTTTGGCTTCCTCCACAAGTGCAATAAGCTCGCTCAAGTAGGCTTCAAGCGAGTTACCCAATTGCCTGAATTCCTTGATCTTGTGGAAGGCACGCTGTGCCTCCTCACACTGGGTACACTTCTTACGCATGATTGCGCAAAAGGCTTCCCACGGCATGGGTTGCCACTCCAAGTGAGGCCTCTGCGCACTCCACTCCTTGACCACGTACTTGAAGAGCTTGTATTCAAGCCGAGTCATGGCAAGATCGCTCCACTAACTGAGTGGAGCCTTGTGGACGCGTAGGACGTGCTCCATGCAGTTCATCCAGTCGGTCAGCTTCACGCAATTACGAAAGATCTCCACACAGTGGAGGAAGGACGTGTTCATGACCGGCCCCGAAGTCGTCGAGGTAGGCAAGTCGTCGCTGCCACCAGCAGTGGCATCTGCAGCTGTGGCGCGCTGTGTTTGCTGCTCCATCCGCACATGGGTTACGCTCTGCAACGCCTTGTCGGGGTCGTTGCATCGGCGGCTTGCCTCATGGGTGGCCAGGCGCTGCAGCTGGCGATCACGGTTAAGGTCCGTGATGATCTGCCCGACGTGGGCCAGCAGGTTGCCGAACGCCAACTTAAGCTCTGATGTCATCAGAAAATTGGCGATAGCCTCCAAGGCCTTGCGTTGTCCGTGCACCTTTACCCACTGCAGGAGGGTATGGTTCGCGTACATGCCTCCAAGGAGTCCCACCTTTTGGAGGAGACTATCTTCAGCGACGACGCTTGAGTGGGCACTGTCCTGCCCCATTGCGGCCACATCGTAGGAAGGGGGGTCCGCCCCCACACCTCCGAGTGGTACCGTACCTCCACCGTCGGTGGTAATCTTGAGTCGGCTCGCCGCTTCAACAGTAAACTCCGCAAGCCTCCGGCGGTCATTGCAAATTGCCTTCGCAACGTCGTCATCCGGCTCGTTCTCGCGGGAACTCTCCGCGTGGTTCCTTTTGGCGCCCTTGCTGCTCTCGGCAGTCTTGCTACCGTTGGCAGCTTCAGGCGATGCAGCGAGCGCCTTGCCCTTCTCAAGCAATCGGCTCGAGTTTGCCGCACGACAATGGAGATGATCACGATCTTCGTCGCCTTTGCCATCATCGTCGTCGTGCTCTTCATCGGGGTCCCCATCCGGGAGATCCTCCTCCATCGCGTCGTCCGTCGCGTAGGGTTCACCCATGTGCGCGTCGACGTTCTCGTCGAGAACTTTTGCGGCCTCCGCACGCTTCTCGGTGTTGTCGAGGTTTGCGTCAGTTGCCTTAGGCGGTACTGTTGCCTTTGTTTTGGCAACCGTGCTCATGGCGGCGGCTCCCAAGACTTGGAGTCTGCCAAGGGCATGTGCTGAGGCCATCACCACCTTGCCATTATTGGTCTTCAACGGTCCGGCACTTGCCATCTCGTCGTCCGTGCAACTAGCACGTGAAAGGCATTTTGGGGATCACCCCACAACTTCGGGGAAGGATCGCCTCCCACAAACTCCTTAGTCTCACAATTGGTGAGGCAATTACAAATTCAATTTCTATTTTTCTATACCGCCACATTGGCACAAGGTCGTCGTTTTTGGAGCTAGACTTCCTAAGCCGTGACTCACGGCACTTCGTGGCAACTAGGATCTAGGAAAACATAAAACTACAACACAAGGGAATAACAAGAAGTGTGAGTATCGCTTACAAAGCTAGGACAAAGAGTAAGAAGGGACTTACAAGTTCTAGCAACTCTTTAACTCCCTCTCCTAACTTCTTTGTCTTCCTATAGTCTTCTTGTCTTCCTTGGCCTCCATTTGAGTCTTATTCGCGCGTCTCGCGCCCCTTGGCAACATCCTCCTTAAGCCGGCGGCGTTGGAGAAGCCGCCAAAAGTCCTCAAAGTGTCTTCCTCCCTCTTTCTAAGTTGTTCTCAGGTTTTGAGAGCCCCTGGCCTTGGGAAGGAACGCAATCCCAATTTTTTTCGTTAAAGGAGGGGGAAGGAAACCTTGGAAATGGGGGCAATTTTGTGGTTTTGGGGGTGGACACTCCCCACCCTGTCCAAGAAAAATCCATCTAGCTCCCTAGGGTGAAGAAGAAGCACAAAGACGTTGGGAGGTTGAAGTAGACCTCTTCAAGAGCTTTCAAACGTAGTTGTCGGCGCTTGAAACGGATTAGTGTGGACACCGTATGCCCCTTTGGCGTTTCTATTGCTGCTTGCAACTGTCGTCGGCATTTTGTATATGGCATAGCCGTCGTTTCTGTCCAACCCTTAGTCGCAGGGGTCGTCTGGTTCTGGGAATCACTGTAACGTGTCGATTCTCCAGCTCCTGCTCTGAAGGCGTCGTCAGAGTTCGCATAATGGCGTTTTTAGTCTATGTCAGGGGTTTACTCCCTTTGCACGACTAAGGGGCAATTGTCATCAACGACCAAGAGCAAGGAGATTTGAATATTTTGTGTCTCCGGAGGCCCATTCCCGTTTTTAACCTTACCCCTGGTTTTGGAACCCAAACTGGGAGTTTTTACCTCAAACTCGTGCATTCACAAGAGTTTTCCAGTTTCAAAACCCATAGTTCGTCCTAAACGAACTTGAGTTTTGTTTTTGACGCGTCGGCTCAACATCGTCGCATGCGAGGCACGATCGGGGATACCACGCCGACTTCTCTTGTGCGTGTCCCTTGTCCTCACCCTCACCCTCGCTCCCCCTATCCCTCGTCCTCGCTTTTTCGTTTGCAAGGAGGGCATGGGGGGGCGAGGGCATGAGGCCACGAGGTCTCGCCCTTGAGGCCCTCTGAGAGACATCTTCCTAATACTACTGTCGCTAGCGTGGTTGTACAAGCTGACCAGCTAACTCACTCGCACACATAGGTGGAGGTGAGAATAGCAAGGGGTTGTCTATGGACACAAACACAAGTGTCAGAAGCTGCAAATGTTGAAATGTGTAGTGAGAGATAACAACTGAGCCCTGGACAACCTACCGTAGTGCCCCATACATTCGACTAAAACTGTTTTTTTCCTTCGACCATCCAGGCAACTGAATGAATATGGTCTCGTGGACGAATCACTCCTGAAATTGCCAAAATCTACTTTCTCTACATAGAGTTTTAGCTTCCGCGAGGACTGCAGGCAGAACATGAAACAGGGGAGTGACCATGTACCCACAACATTCTCGATATCTACCGCCATATCCACGTTTCGCACATTAGCCACCCCATATCCAATTTCAGAACTTTTTGCTTCTTTATTAACGCTATATCCAGCGAGCACGCCAAAAAAAAAGCTATATCCGAATGTACACGCTATGTTGACACCACATGCTATCCAGCGACAACATGCTAACGTCGTCAACATCAGAGAAAATCACAAACCCCTCTATTGAGGGGTTTGCGACTGTTCTCACAAAGGTTTGCGATACCTTTGAGTGGGGAAACACCCCATGCGTTGAAAGGGAACCTGCTGGGCCCCGCTACCGCGGGGCCTAGCAGGACCCCGTGCAAAAATAAAACCCTAAACCCCGAGTGTAATTTGGAGCAGGGTTTCAAAGCGGTTTGAATGGATGAAAAAGGGGTTTGCTTCTCCGAAAAAAAATGGAAATGGGGTTTTTGCTCGATCGCGATTCTCGCAAGGGGGGGGGAGGGGGAGCGAAGCAACGGGGTTGACACATCACCCCCCTCGCTTCGCTCGATTGGCGACTTCAATCGCCAATCGGGCATGGCCATAAGAATGGATATGGCGTTTTTTTTAACTTACTGGACATGGCGTCATTTATGTTTCAGTTATGGTTATCTCAGGCTTTTGTTGACGCTTGCGCGGATATATCAGCCATTTTGCCGAACGTGAAATATCCACGTTCCGCGCGCAGTGCTGCGACATTGCGAAAGTCACGTGGACGTGGCAGCCTGCAAAACGCGAATCGAGCTGCGAGACTCCGTGCGGAGCCAGCTGCAAGATGCAACTTCAATCTCGCTTTTCGCAGTTCGGAGATTCGAAAACCAAAGTTCTAGGGACAGACCAAGGACGTGTACAGACATTTCGACAAAAATCAGACAGGAATAAAACCCAGGGGCTTTGGACGAAACAGGTCCAAAAAGAGAAGGCTGGAAATTATTGTCCAGTATAAGAGTCACTTAATTCAGTTCAAAAGTGTTGGTTTTTACTCTCATTGTGCTCTATTGTGTCCTCCTGGGTTGTGTACATCGGCATGCAGATGACTGACGGCGAGACTTGACGCTGATGGAGTGTCGTCCGGTGGAGCCGACGCACGCTGAGGTCTTCTCGCAGTTCGTTGGAGCCTCCTCTCTCCGGCGTCGTGTTCAGCTCCATCGGCAGGCCTCCTTGGCGGTCACGATGCCGGCGGTCACGGCCACCGCAGTTGTTGTCTGCATGCGTCCAGCGCGTCCTGTCGCGTCTGCATCGTCATGCGCTGCCTAGGGTCCTTGTTGCATGTTGCATGGCCCTGTTCGGCATCATAAACGATCGTAGGCACTACTTGGGTTCAGGCCGCCATAACTCCTTGCTACTACTTTTCTAGCTGATTCTGACCGGACGGCTGCGTTTGCAGCGTCGGTGTTATGGTATGGTCCAGTTTTCAGGCAAAACGGACGACGCTCGGGTTCTGGGCTGTCGTCCTTCTGGCAGGCCTTACCGAGAAAACTGCCAACCTGAAAATAGGTAATTTCTGATTGGCTAGTGAACTGAGTAACAAGCTCTACAGAGCTGGGGGGGAGGATAGTTCTTGGAGGGGTCTCCCATTGTGTCTCATTGTTCATTCCTAATCAGTCTTTTCCAGTTTTCAGCTGCTTTCTGGCGCCAACACTGGCGCGCGCACTTCTGAGTAACAAACCCAGAGCTTCTAGACTTAGACTCTAGAGCAGCAGACTGAGGGGGCAGCAGACTTAAGCAACGAGTGTGGAAGCCCGCACGCCGCATCAACAATGCATGCTGCCCCAACCTGCTGCTTAGATGTCCAGCTTGGTATCAGAGCCAGAGCGTAGCAGCAGCAGCAGAAGACTGGCGTACAGGTGCCAGACAACGCCGGCGGATCTCCATACGCGCCAGTGTAGGCAAAATGCTGCCGAATTTTTTCCAGCAACATTGACCCGCCTGGTGGCGGCGTCAGAATTTCTCCCACAGCCACTGGGCCAGGGGAAATGCTGTCGGATTTTTTCTGGCAGCACTGACCCCCACATCAGGCGTTGGACGCGAGGAGGTGAGCGGCCGGCCACGTCAAGCGCTTGCTGGCGACGACGCACACGGCGACGTCCTCCAGGTGTGACTGACAACAGCAGCTAGCAGCAGCAGCAGCAGCTTACAGCAGCACACAGCAGCAGCTAGCAGCAGCATCTGCTTGTAGCAGCAGTATCTCCCTGCAACAGCAGCAGCAAGCAAGCAGCAGCTGCAGCAGCATGTAGCAATAGCAGCAACCCCAGCAGCGAGCCACAGCAGCAACAGCAGGTACCCGAAGCGGCTGCTGCTGCTCGCAGCCCGTAGCGAGAAGCAGCTCGCTACTGTCAGCGAGCAGCAGCACGCTGCTCGCTGCCAGCAAGCAGCAATCGGCTGCTTGCAGCAAGCGAGCAGCAGCCCGCTGCTCGCTATCAGCGAGCAACAGCCCGCTGCTCAGTGCCAGCGAGCAGTAGCTGGCTGCTTGCTGCCATCAAGCAGCAGCCCGCTGCTCGCTATCGGTGAGCACCAGCCCACTGCTTGCTGCCAGCAAGCAGCTGCCCGCTGGGACAGAGAAAACCAGAAAAAAAAGGGAAGAGAAAAAAAATCCCCCAACCCCGTAACGTGCAGCAGCAGCCCGCAGCAGCAGCGAGCTGTAGCTGCAACACGCAGCAGCTGCAGCAGCTTGCAGCAGCGTGCAGCAATGTGTGGCAGCAGCAGTAGTAGTAGTAGCAGCAGAAGCAACAGAAGCGTGTAGTAGCGTGCAGTAGCAGCAGCAGCAACAGCGGCACCAGCAACAGCAGCAACAGCAATGGCAGCAGCACAAACAGCAGCAGCAGCAGCAACTGCAGCGGCTGTAGCAGCAGCAGCAGCGGCGGCGGCAGCAGCAGCACAGCAATTATAGCGGCTGTAGCAACAACAGCTGCTGACGTCAGCACCTCTCTACTGACGTCATCAACAAAAAAACAGGAAACCAAAAGGGGGACAACAGCAGCACTGACACTCAGTAGTCTTTGTAGACGGAAGCTATCCGCGGCTGACATCACTGCTGACATCAGTAGTATTAACAAAAAAAGAAACAAAAAAAACAAAGGGACACACGCCCATGGCTGATAGTCCTAGTCAGGAGGGGTCCTCCTCTGTTGGAGGGACCTCTACCTCCCATTTCTTACAGCGCTTGCAGCAGCAGCAGCACCGGCCGCAACAGTAGCAACCGCCGCCACAGCACTAGCAGCAGCAACAGCAGCGGCAGCAGCAGCAGCAGCGGTAGCAGCAGCAGCTACAGCAGCAGCAACCGCAACAGCAGCAGCAACAGCGGCAGCAACCGCTGTAGTAGCAGCAGCCGCTGCAGCAGTAGCAGCGGAAGCAGTAGCAGCAACGCTAGCAGCAGCAGTAATAGCAACAGCACCAGCACTACCAGCAGCAGCCGCAGCAGCAACAGTAGCAGCATCAGTAGTCGCAACATCACCAGCAGCAGCGGTAGCAGCAGCAGCAGCAACAACAGGAGCAGCAGCAACAACAACAGCAGCAGCAACAGCACCAGCAGCACCAGTAGTAACCGTAGCAACTACCGCTACCGTAGCTGAAGCAGCAGCAGTAGCCCACTAGTATCGTTGGCGGCAATCCTGATCCCCTCGTTGCTCTTTAGCAACAACTCGCCGCCTTGACGTAGCAGCTTGCAGTGCTCCAGCCAGTAGCCTCCCAGTCTCCTACCTGTGTGCCACCGTCAATCGTCCCTCCAGGGCACGCCAGTCCAGCCGTGTCTGCTGCCACATACTACCTGGCACAGCAGCAGACTCAGCGCCAGCGGCAGACAGTGACCTCCATCCTTGGCCCCACTCTGGGTGCCGGCCGCACGCAGAATGACTTTGAGACGCCGCCGCCGCCGCTTCAGGCCGGCGAGCAGTTCTGGAGCTCGGAGCTCAGCTTCCGGATTTGGGCGCAAGGGGAGGCGCTGTGGGCAGACTACACCCTCCCTTACAATCCCACCCAGGCCGACCAGCTGTATGACGCTGGTGGCGCTGTTTGGGCCCTTGTCCCAGTCGCCCCTCCGGCTTCCCGCCAGGCCCTAGAGCCTTTCCTCGGCGACTTCATCGCTGGCGACACTCTAGACCCTGCAGCCGCCTGGCACGTCCTCACCAGGCCCCATCGCCTGTCCAGCAATGCTAAGCTCAGCCGTCTGCTCCGGGAGTTCAACTCCCTATACATGGAAGACTCCAAGACAGTCATCGCTTACTAGTAGCGGGTAGAGGACATCCTTCGTCGTCTCGGCACATCTGCTCCACCTCCTCTGTCCGCGCTTCTCACCATCAAGCGCGGCGCCACCAGCGTGTACGCAGACGTCTTCGTCCATTACCCCCAGGACGTCCTCTCCACCATGGCGGCACAAGGAACCCTCATGCCCTGGGCGTACGAGCTTTTCCTTCGCATTGAGGAAGCTTGCCAGGAGTCCCAGCTCCATCGCATGGAGGCTCTTGCATCCCCTGCCGTCGCCTCCCCTGCCATTGCCTCCGTGGTCGTTGCCTCCCCTACCGCAGCTACCTCCTCGTCTTTGGGAAAGAAGAAGAAGCGCCGGAATAAGAAAGGCAAGGGTCCGTCGCAGCAGCAGCAGCAGCAGTCGTCGACCGGGTCCGGCGGTGGTGGCTCGGTCTACCACAATTGTGGCCAGCCCGGGCATGGGTGGTACACATGCCCTTTCCCGACGGACGAGGCGCGCGTCATCGCCACCCTGCGTTGCCAGCGGGAACGCCGTCTCGCCTCTGCCGCCGTCGCTAATGCTAGCCCAAACACTCCGACCTCGTCCAACAGCTCTACCACTCCGACAGCTCCGCCGGTCCCGTAGACACCCGCGCCGCAGCACTACTACTCACAGCCATCGGCGCTTGTGCTTCCTTCACCGGCTCAGTCCTCCTCCTACCCGGGCTCCGGCGCCGTCACTCCGCACTCCGCCTACACTCCCGGGCCATCCTCTCGTGAGCGTCAGCTGGAGCAGTACATCGCGCTCCAGCTTGGCCTACCCCGCTCTCCTCCCCAAGGAAGTGCGAGTTGCGTCACCTCCTGCCCTCTTGCCCAGCCCTGCATGACTGAAACTGAGCTGAGGTCCTGCCCCGGTTCTTCGTCTTTCTCGTCGTCTCCCATAGTATCCTCCACCCCCTTCCTTGACGACATTGCGTGGCTTGACGATTGGCAGTCTCGTTTTGCACCCCCTTCCACCACGTCCGCGTCCCTTGCTTGCTGCCATGTGACCGTTAGCGATCTAACGACCCCTGTCCAGGACCTTGCTGAGACCTGGATCATCGACTCTGGGGCCACGCATCACATGACGGCCTCTCGCGAGGCCTTCAGCATGCTCGATCCTGTAGGCGATGTCTCCGGTGTCCGGACAGGCTCCGGACAAGTGTTGCTGGTCCGTGGTGTTGGCGTCCTTCGTTTTCGTGGTTCTGCCGGTGACGTCTTTCTGACCGATGTCCTCTTCGTCCCTAGTCTCGAGCTCAGCCTCCTATCCGTGACTGCCCTTGACCGCATGAGCATGGACGTTGTACACTCGCGTGGTGTTGGCACGGTGTCGTTGCGTCCGTCTAGTCTTGTCGTACTGCATGCCACCACCCGTGGCAACCTGTGGCATGTTCCTCGCCTCTCTTCTTCCTCTCCTGTCTCTTCCCCGTCGGCCGCCACAGGCCATGTGTTTGTCACCAGTACGCTTTCTCCTTAGCACACCCGCCTCTTGCATCGCTGCCTTTGCAACGTCCACTCCACCGCCGTAAAGAGCATGCTCCACACCGAGCCGGCCAAGGGCCTTGACCCGGAGACTTTCCCTCTCCCGTGCCCCACTGAGTGCGTTGACTACGCTCAGGGGAAGATGCACCGGTCCATGTACCCCTTGTCTTCCTCCCGTAAGTCCGCCCCTCTCGACCTTGTCCACTCAGACGTCATGGGCCCTCTCCCCACCGCGTCCGTCATTGAGAGGGGCCACTATGTCCTCACCCTTACGGAAGACTCTTCTCGCTACCGCTGGGTCTTCTGCCTCCGGCAGAAGAGTGATGTTGCCTGCGCCATTCAGGACTGGCTTGTCCTCGCGGAGCGCGCGTGTGGCCGCCCTCTTTGCCGCTTTTTCTGTGATCGTGGCGGGGAGTACATGGGTGAGGCCACGACCTTTCTCGCCTCCCGCAGGATCCACCATAAGAGGTATGCACCCTACACACCCGCCCAGAACGGCGTCTCTGAGCGGTAGAACCATACCATGGCCGACGCCGTCCGCACCATGCCAGTCGAGTCCGGTCTTTCCGATGGCTTCTATTTTGAAGCCATGGCCTACATGACCTGGGTCTGGAACCGGATTCCCCACGGTCCCCTTCCCCGCCAGTCCACGCCTTACCAGCACTGGTTCGGTCGGCGCGCTGATCTCCGCCCGGCTCGCGTCTCGGGTTGCGTAGCCATTGTGTGGCTACCCGCCCCAAAGCAAGGTGGCAAGCTCGCCCCCCGCGGACGCCCCTACACCTTCCTCGGCGTGTCTCGTCAGTCCAACGCCTAGCGCTTCTGGGACCCATCCCGGCACTGCATCGTCGAGTCGTGCGATGCCCTCTTCTTCGAGGAGCTCTTTCCCTGCGATCTCATTCACTCTGGCTCGTCCGTGTCCCTTCCGTTGCATGGGGGAGTTATGAGTCCGTCCTCCGTCCTGCCGCTTCCGGGTGACACAACACTCCGTCCCTCTAAGCCAGCAGCCCCAGTCGCGTCTGCTGGCCCCTCGGGGCCAGCAGTCCTCGCCGCGTCCACTGGCCCCTCAGGGCCAGCAGTCCCCGTAGCGTCCGCTGGCCCCTCGGGGCCAGCACTCCCCGCCGCGTCCGCTGGCCCCTCCAGACCAGTAGTCCCGGCCGCGCCCGCTGGCCCCTTCGGACCAGCAGCCCCGGTAGTGTCCGCAAGCCCCTTCGGGCCAGCAGCCCCAGTCGCGTCCGCTGGCCCTTTCGGGCCAGAAGCCCCAGTCGCGTCCGCGGGCCCCTCGGGGCTAGCAGTCCCCGCCGTGTCCGCTGGCCCCTCCGGACCAGCAGTCCCGGTTGCGTCCGCTAGCCCCTCCGGACCAGCAGCCCCGGTAGTGTCCGCTGGCCCCTCCGGGCCAGCAGCCCCAATCGCGTCCGCTGGCCCCTCGGGGCTAGCAGTCCCCGCCGCGTCCGCTGGCCCCTCCGGACCAGTAGTCCCGGTCGCGTCCGCTGGCCCCTTCGGACCAGCAGCCCCGGTCGTGTCCGCTGGCCCCTCAGGGCCAACAGCCCCAGTCGCGTCCGCTGGCCCCTCAGGGCCAACAGTCCCCGCCGCGTCCGCTGGTCCCTCCGGACCAGTAGTCCCGGTCGCGTCCGCTGGCCCCTCCGTGCCACCAGCCCCAGTCGCCTCCGCTGGCCCCTCCGGGCCAGCAGCGCCTGTTGCGTCCGCTGGCTCCTCCGGGCCAGTAGCCGCGTCCGCCTCCGTTGGCCCGTCGAACTTAGTGCCATCTCCTGCCCGATAGCGCTACACACGTGGCCCAGGCGGCAGCCTCCGACCTCGACCGACAGTGAGCGCGCAGACCGTCGCACCGCGTGCTGTGGCGCCTCGACCCCCTGTGGCTCCATGTGTCTCCTCCACGCCCACGGTCGTGAGTGGGGACCCTGGAACTAAGGCTCTCGGCCTCACCACCTCGGCCATCATCTCCGACCTTTACCCGGGCTCTGCACTGGCTACGCCATGCTTCATTACGAGCATCGGCATGCTGTCATGGCTGCACTCGCCCGCATCCCACCTAGAGCTCGTGATGCACACGCCCTCTCTGTCCAGTCCACAGCACGCCCGGAAGACCCAGCCACCTTACACGAGGCTCGAGCCTCTTCTGAGGCCGCACATCGGGATGCTGCTTGCGCCGAGGAGCTTATTGCTATCCGGCAGCACCACGTGTAAGACCTCGTCGACCTCCCTCCAGGTCGGAAGGCCATTGGCGCCAAGTGGGTCTTGCGGCGCAAGTGGAAGGCTGACGGGTCCTTCGACAAGTACAAGGTCCGCCTCAAAGCAAAGGGGTTTGTTCAGGTCCCTGGGGTCGACTTCAACCAGATCTTCACCCAAGTCGGTCAATTCTCCACTAGCCGGGCGCTCTTCACCCTGGTTGCCCAGCATGGGTGGGAGCTGCATCAGATTGACGTGAGCAACGCGTTCCTCCATGGCTCACTGGAGGGTGAGGAGCTCTACATGGTGTAGCTCCCTGGCTACGACGACGGTACTGGGAGGCTGTGGAAGTCCCTCTATGGCCTGAAGCAGTTGCCTCGGTGCTGGAACCAGGAGATCAGCAGCAAACTTCTTCGTGGCGGCCTCCAACGTAGCACCGCTGACCTCGCACTGTTTCTCAGCCCGCGAAGTCAGACCTTCGCCGTAGTTCTGGTATACGTTGACAATCTCCTCATCGCGTCGCCAGACACGGCCACCATCCTGCATGTCAAGGACTTGTTGCATGCCGCCTACCAGATGAAGGATCTCGGGTCTGCCCGAGTCTTCCTTGGCATGGAGCTCGAGCACGATCGCTCCCAGGGCATCCTACACGTCCATCAGGCTGCCTATGTGTAGACCTTGTCCGCTCGCTTCGCCGAGGACCTGCCCCTCGTGTCCAGCACATCTTCACCTATGTCACCCGATGGCCAGGTGAAGCTGAAGAGTCCTTACCCAGCTGTTGTGGGGGAGCCAGTTGATGTGACCACGTATCTGCGGATCATCGGGTCACTACTGTTCCTGGCGACGACAACGCGTTCAGACATCGCGTTCGCCATCAACCTCGTGGCCCAGTTCTCTCAGGAGCCGCGTCACCTCCACTACGAGGCTACGATCCAAGTGTTGCGCTATGTCGTCTCGACCCCTCGGCGAGGTCTCATATTCCGCCGCTAGCCGTCCGTCGTCGCAGTGGGCTACACGGACAGTGACTGGGCCGGTAGTCCAGACGGTAAGAGTTGCACAGGCTGGATCTTCCTGATCGGCGGCATAGCTGTGTCCTGGCGTAGTGGTAAGCAGGGGTGCATTGCACGTAGCACTGCTGAGGCTGTGTACGTGGCACTTTGCTCAGGCACATGTGAGAGTGTGTGGTTACGTCGTCTGTTGTCCGAGTTGTGTCAGTCTGTCGCATCCATTACCTTGCATTATGACAATGAGAGTGCCATTTTTTGCTATTGCCAACAATGACGGTGTGCATCACACTCGCACAAAGCACATCAATGTTGAGTATCACTATGTGCGTTCATTGTTTCACAACGGCAACATCAGCATCGTGTGGGTTGAGACAGCACGGCAGCTAGCTGACTTCCTGACCAAGGCACTAAAGCGGGACTCGTTCAAGAAGGCTGTGAGTTCAGTCGGCGTGCATCCGTGATTTGCTCTCTTGGTCTCTTCCTACGTCTCTGCGTGCCCTAGGGGAGTCTGGATGTTGACCGTGTCTCTACCCGCCCATGTGTACTACGCCTGTGAGTCATGGGGGAGTGTTGGTTTTTACTCTCATTGTGCTCTATTGTGTCCTCCCGGCTTGTGTACATCGGCGTGCAGATGACTGACCGCGAGACTCGCCGCTGATGGAGTGTCGTCCGGTGGAGCCGACGCACGCTGAGGTCTTCTCGTAGTTCGCTGGAGCCTCCTCTCTCCGGCGACGTGTTAAGCTCCATCGGCAGGCCTCCTCGGCGGTCGCGCTGCCGGCGGTCACGGCCACCGCAGTTGTTGTCTGCATGCGTCCAGCGCGTCCTGTCATGTCTGCATCGTCATGCACTGCCTAGGATCCTTGTTGCATGTTGCATGGCCCTGTTCAGCATCATAAACCATCGTAGGCACTACTTGGGTTCATGCCGCCATAACTCCTCGCTACTGTTTTCTAGCTGATTCTGACCGCACGGCTGCGTTTGCAGCGTCGGTATTATGGTATGGTCCAGTTTTCAGGCAAAACGGACGACGCCCGGGTTTTGGGCTGTTGGCCGTTCGGCAGGCCTCACCAAGAAAACTGCCAGCCTGAAAATAGGTAGGGGCAGATTCCTTTTTACCCACCATTTGAAAAAGTTCTGCACAGGTTACCCACGTTTTGGGAATTGCAGACTGGATTCCCCACTTTTTGTCTGGGTATTTACGCATTCCCCACTTTTTGCTCTTTTCAAAAAAGTTGAAAAAAGTTGAAAAACGTTGCGCGCGTTACCCACTTTTAACCATATGACTCTGATACCCACTTTTGCGCGCGACAGGTCTATCCCGTACACATCGCGAATACTTTCAAAACGGACCCCCAGTCGCTGCCACCCACTCCTCGCTGCTTTTTCTCTCGCACCCGCATCTACCCTACACGTGCTATCTCACTTTCTCCCCTTGTCTCTGCTCACAATCGATGATGAGGGGGGATGCGAGGGCGAGGGCTCGAGGCCATCGGCCTCGAGCCCTCGCCCTTGCGACGTTGCAGATTCGTGTCTTAATCGCTGGCTGTCGGCCAGCGAGCTGCTGGCCGTCGGCGAACAGCTGGCCGTCGGAGTGCTTCTCGGCGGGNTTCAAACGGACCCCCAGTCGCTGCCACCCACTCCTCGCTGCTTTTTCTCTCTCACCCGCATCTACCCTGCACGTACTATCTCACTTTCTCCCCTTGTCTCTGCTCACAATCGATGATGAGGGGGGGATGCGAGGGCGAGGGCTCGAGGCCATCGGCCTCGAGCCCTCGCCCTTGCGACGTTGCAGATTCGTGTCTTAATCGCTGGCTGTCGGCCAGCGAGCTGCTGGCCGTCGGCGAACAGCTGGCCGTCGGAGTGCTTCTCGGCGGGCAGCTGCTGGCTTTCCGACGGCCAGCGAACTGCTCGGCGGGCACCTGCTGGCCGTCGGCGAGCTGCTGGCCGTCGGCGATTTGCTAGCCGTCGGCGAGCTGCTATCCTCCGCATTTGCAGGGGAGAGGGCCGGCCCAGCCCTTCCCCCCCTCCCCCCCCCAACCCCCTCCCCCTTGTGCTCTGCTTTGGTCGCGCGACCGATTCTGCCAACGTCCATTCGGTGCCAGAAATATCGGTCGCGCGACCATATTCCAGCACGTTTCTTTGTGGAAAGATGCAATGAAGCAAAGTGGTCATTTTATAAACATGACATCATGTAACGGGCTGAGTCTCCAGCTCCTGCTCTGAAGTCGTCGTCGGAGTTCGCAGAATGGTGTTCTCAGTCCGCGTCAAGGGTTTACCCCCTTCGCAAGACTGAGGGGCAATTGTCATCAACGACCCAGAGCAGGGAGACTCGAATGTTTTGAGTCTCCGGAGGCCCATCTCCGTTTTTAACCAAACCCCTGGTTTTGGGACCCAAACCAGGGGTTTTTACCTCAAACTTGTGTGTTCACACGAGTTATTTCATTTGTTTTATGTCGAAGTTTGTCGTAAACGAACTTTGATTCATATTTTGTCATTCTGGCGCAAAATCATCGCGTGCGAGGCAAGCTCGTGATTTCGCGCCAGCGAATTTCACCTCACCCTCGCTTTCCCTATCCCTCGTCCTCTCTTGCTTGTTTGCAAGGAGGGCAAGGGGGGGCGAGGGCACGAGGCCACGAGGCCTCGCCCTCCAGGCCCTCGTGGCCTCTCAGCCGCCGATCGGGCTGAGGCCGCGATCGGCGGCTGGTGGCTGGCCGGCCGGTGGCCAGCCTGTCACTTGGCCGGCCGCCGGCCGTCCAGCCGGCCGGCAGCGAGCTGGCCGGTAGCCAGCAAAGTGCTGGCCGCCGGCGAGCCCTCGCTGACGCGAGGGGTGGTGCGCAACCACCCCTTGCTTCAGCGAGGAGGGAGGGCCGAACCGGCCCTCTCGCTACATTCCTCCCCACTTATTATGAACCGTCCCGGTTCATGAACAACAAGTAGGATTGTCAATCAGTGAGTCATCAACATTGTGAAAGAAAATTAATGATTTCAATCACCAGCTAAACATGAACACGTGCCTGGTACTTAGACCTAAGCTACAGCTTCTAGGTCAGCACGGCTAGCGGCCTCCACCCTTTAGGCTGGAGCGTCCGCGCGACAACCATGTTGGGCATCCCCAACCTCCTATGGTCGCTGTCCATGAATGCTGCCCTGTGGGAATGTTGTTCACTTTTCCCGCGTTCAGGTGGTACCTCCTGCCACGCGTCAATCTGTGCGAGCTGCAAGCTCGCTCCAGTACTCGTTGACCACCCCTGTGGGCAACCGAGGTTCGGGCTCCCATGAATTATGTTCAGGTCCACAACCGGCCCAATGAACGAGGTACTCCCTGACAACGCGCGACCGAAGAGTACGCTCTTGGTGCTGGAGTAGGCGAAGGACCTCGTATTGGCCGTCGGTAGCCAGGACCGTAGGCGCTGGCTGAACGGTTCCTTCTGCCGTGTACGGAGTCAGCAGGCTCACATGAAACACGTCATGTACCTTCATACTCGGCGGAAGTAGCAATCGGTATGCCACTGGCCCGATGCGTGCCACAATGGGAAACGGTCCAATCCACTTCGGTAGAAGTTTTCTTGCCCCTGGCAACTTCAGCCGAAGGTTTTTAGTGCTGAGCAGCACTTTGTCACCGATGTGAAACGACACCTCCCGGCGACCTTTGTCGGCATATGCCTTTTTTCGCTGCCGAGCTGCTTGAAGGTGACCCTTCGCCTCCTGTAACAAGGAGTCGATGCGCTCGGCAAAGGCTTGAGCGGAAGGAACCTGCCCTCCTATACTCCCACTCTCCACCAATGAAGAGGGTACCACTGGATGCCGACCACTGTTCAACACNCTAGGAATTCGTCCCAATCATGCATGGCAGGGTCCACGTACATGCGGAGCATCTGCTCCAGAGTGCGATTCATGCACTCTGTTTGTCCGTCAGTTTGAGGGTGAAATGCTGTCGACATTTGCGACTCACTGCCAAAGTACTCGTGCATCTTTTGCCAGAACTTACTAGTAAATTTTCGATCTCGATCGGAGATAATGCGCAGCGGCAGGCCGTGGTACTTTACGACACCCTCAAAGAAGAGACGAGTGGTCTCCTCTACGTTCACGTCAGTGGTTGTAGGAATGAAGTGTGTCATCTTCGTCAAAAGATCCACAACCACTAGTATTGCATCATGGCCACGGGCCGTGTCCAGAAGACCAATAATGAAGTCCATGCTGACGCACTTCCATGGAGTCCCAGGAATGGGAAGCTGCTGAAGGAGTCCCACAGGCTTCTTGTTACTAGCCTTATTCCGAAGACATGGGTCGCATGTCATGCAATACTTACGGACATCGACACTCCACCCTGGCCACCAATAGTGGTCCGAGAGTGCCTGTCCGGTCTTTCGGGATCCCACATGACCTGCGACCGGCGGGTCGTGGAACTGGGAGATAACCTTTGCTCGAAGGTCTCCTGAGTTTGGCACAACAACTTGTTCTCAGTGCCAAAAGATTCCTGCGGCCTCTACCAAGCCGTACTTGTCCAGGTTTCGAGATTCTTGAAACCAAGAATCCACACAGTATCCCATCCGGATCCTGTTTAAAAAACCGTTGTAATGGATAATCTCTCGTGGTGGTTGTCGCAGAGGTGCAGGGGGATCTGGTGGTTGTACGGATGTTGTTGCAATGGCCATATAACACCCACTTCCCTTGGTGGTTGCTTTAACTTCCACAGGCTGTCGGCTTAGTGGATCGGCCACATTGATGCGTCCTGGCCGATATTCCCATGTGAACGAGAATCGACTCAGGTATTCGCTCCAATGCGCCTGTTGTCTTGACAGGTTCGGTTGCATTTGGAAAAACACCAATGGATTATGGTCGGTCACGACCGTCACACCCCCTTCAGCACCCTCGAGGTAGCAACGCGACATCTTGAAAGCGTGTACTATCACAAGGAGCTCTTGATCCCCAGTCGTGTACCGCGTTCCCGCGCGTATGAGCTTCTGGCTCTCATACGCAACTGGGTGACCGTTCTGCATGAGGACGGCTCCAAGTCCAACTACCGACGCATCACATCGAACCTCCCACGATTGCGATGGATCCGGAAGAGCTAGGACGGGCGCCGTGGAGAGAAGCTCTTTGACTTTGAGAAAAGCGTTCTTGTAATCAGATGTCCATTCCCAACGCACGTCTTTTCGCGTGAGCCTGGTTAGCGGTGCTACCAGGGTCGAATACCCTTGCATAAACCGTCGAAAGAAGTTTGCAAGGCCGAGGAAAGACCGAATCTGTCCAACATTTTTGGGGCGTGGCCAGTCCACAACGGCTTGGAATTTTCGGGGGTCAACGCGGATGCCGTCCTTGCCGACGATGTGTCCAAGGTACTCGAGCTCATCTTGTGCAAACTTGCATTTGCTCACTTTTGCATAGAACTTCTGTTCCCGAAGGATTGCGAGAACTTTGCACAGATGTTCTATGTCCTCTTCCATTCATTTTGAGAAAACCAGCATGTCATCCAGGTACACCAAGACAAATTGTCCGAGTTCCTTTCGAACGTTCGGTTCATTTCTCCTTGGAAAGTTGCCGGGGCATTTGTAAGCCCGAAGCATAACACTCGGAACTGATAGTGTCCCATGTGCGTTTGAAACGCGGTTTTGGGCACATCATCTTCTGTGATGCGGATTTGATGGTACCCTTGAGACAAATCCAAGGACGAAAATACTTTTGCGCCTTGGATTTGGTCAAAAAGGTCCTCAATCCGCGGTAAGGGGAATCGATTTCTCACCGTCAGCTTGTTCAACGCCCGGTAATCCACGCACATGCGTAAACCACCGTCCTTTTTGTTCATAAAAAAGATCGGCGCACCTTACGGCGAGCTACTTGGCTCGATCCATCCTTTTGCAAGGTACTCTTTGATTTGGCGTTCAGCCTCTCGCCTTTCTGCTAGACTAAGGCGATACATGGGTCTGAACGGAGGAGTCGCCTCCGGTTGCAGTGGAATCCTGTGGCCAATGTGTCTTTTTGGTGGAAGCCCAGCCGGTGGGTCTTAGAATACATCCGAGAACTCCACCAATAGAGATCTGATCTCTTGTGGCGTGTCTTCCGTCACGTCGTCCTCCACTTTCTGGAGCTGAGCCAAGAAGTATCGACAACCTTGTCAAATACGTCTCTTGACCTGCATTGCAGACAAGCTGGCATGGACTTTGAGTCGGGTCGGTGATAATTCCGTACTCGGAATCAACGTAAAGCGGCGTTGTCCTTTTCGGAGGATCAAACGCTTTGATTCAAAGCACATTAGAGCCTTGTTGTCACAGAGCCAGGGATCGCCTAGCACCACGTCAAACGGGTCAAGAAGGTTGAGTACCTTCAACGTGACACTCTGTGTGTACCCTTGAATACAAATTTTTGCTTTACAAGTACCGATCACGGGTACCGTACGGTTGTCACCGACAACAACTGCGCCATTCGATGGCTCGTACTTCAGGCCAACCTG